>CABFOV010010127.1:6547-17171 GCA_902141375.1 Timema poppense
TGGGGGGGCGAGGGGGGGGTAGCTCATTTGGCGACCGATCAAACGTGTCCCGAGTGGATGGGACAGCGTCAAATAAAACCTACAATGGCTCGTCACTATTTGTCGTACCGGGAGGCTGGTCAGGCTGTGGACCGCAACTATTCCTACAAGTCGCCCTATGCAACCAGGGGGGCCCAATTTATTATAGACAATTTTATATTCCCAAATATGCCAATACGGCCACGCAATGTAATGTACTACGAGGTGACTCTTTCGTGTACCCCAGAACAGGTTGTTGAGGATATGGACGTGGATTCGTTAGGAAGCTCTATCTAAGGAACATTAGACGACATCATAATTAAGGGGGTGGAACAGATAGTATACAAAGTTGTATCGCTCCTAGTAACCGTGGCTTCCTCAGCACCATGAGAGTTAGATCTGCCAAGCTTAATGACAACAATAACAGGGAAAATCCAAAAGTTGTTAAGGGATGTACGATGCTTTAATAACCATAATCGTAGATCTGCTAGGATCAAAGCAGGTAGTGGTGTCTAAGGTAACCTTGTCTGAATTAAGTATATATACATATTATTTTTTGTGTGATTTTTATGATTAGTTATTTAAATATGATACAATTGAATTCTAGAAGAATTAGGAACAAAAAAAGTGGACCTGGGGCAATTAATTTTTTCTCGTGATATCCATATAGTAGCGTTAAGTGAAACTTGGCCTCAGTACCAGGATAATTTCATTTTAAATAAATTAAAAAATTTTAGGTCCGATAGACCTGCCCGAGTGGGAGGTGTCTCACTGTTAATTACGTCGGACATTCAATCTGTTGAAATAACATCGGGCAATTTTCAATATCCTTTGGAGTTTGTAGGGCTAAAAATATTTTCCGCAGGCAAGAAATTTTCAGTTATATCTTTATACAATCCTACTCCGGATAATTTCGATAATAATTTATGGGATCAATTTGTCGTAGGTCCACCATCCCTGGTTATTATCTGCGTTGGTATGAATGCGCACCATGTGTTGTGGGGCTTCCCTAACATATATCGTTGTGGGATAAAGATTCACGAAACTGTAGCGGTGGTACCTCTTGTTATATTAAATACAGGGAAGTCTACGCGACTTAACAGACCTTCGTAACCTAACAAGTGCCCAGATGTTACTTTTGCATCTTCTAATTTTGCACCATACTTAACTTGGGATATGATTGGCGACTCCATGGGTAGTGATCATTTGCCAATTATTTTGACAATAGAAGCTCAGGTCCCATATAACTATAAAACTGTTCCTCTGGATAGGTCGCGCAACTTCAAAAAATCAAATTGGGAATTATACCCTACAAAAAAGGAGTTAATGGTTCAAAATTTAGCGGTGGACCGTAATCCTTTAGAACAGTACGACAACTTTGTTAACGCGCTACAGATCTCAACTGATGCGGCAGTATCAAACTCAAATAGTGGGGGTTATAGGAATATTAAACGCTGCCCGTGGTGGACAGAGTCATGTTCTAAAGCGATCGCTCAAAGGAGGTTGTCATTATATATTTTAAAACCAATTTTTAACCTGATTAACTACGAAAGCTACTGTCATACGTCAGCTGCTACGCGGCGAACTTTGCTACTTGCGAAACGTGATTCTTGGCGATTATATTGCGGGTCTCTTTCCCCCACGGTATCTCTGACAGAGGTTTGGCATAAAATCAAATGGTTTAATGGTATTATTATAAACTTTGGGATCCCTACTGTTGACTTAAAGGCATGGGCAGAGTCATTCGCTTGTAAGGTGATACCGGATTCAGTTATGTGCTCTCCTCTGGAATTACTCAATTTGGGTGTTCCTGAGATCGATAAACGTTTTACTGGTAGTGAATTAAGGGTAACGTTGAATCGAGTGCGACACACGGTAGTTGGCCCAGACAATGTGTCCTATGGTATGTTGACAAAATTTTCGTCTGTTTCTCGACGAGCGCTGCTAGAGATATTTAACTCTCTGTGGGAGGAGGGGGTAATACCAACGGCATGGAAAATTTCCTTTCTGATTCCTATTCTAAAGCCGGGTAAAAGCGTGGAGTTAACAAGCTCTTATCGGCCTATTGCACTCTCGTCCTGTTTTGGTAAAATCGTGGAACACTTAGTTAAAGCCCGTTTAGAACGATCTCTGGAAATGAACGAACTCCTTAATCATATGCAATTTGGTTTTAGAAGGGGACGTTCCACACTTAATAGCCTCTCTATATTAGTCTCTGATATTCAAATTGTTCTATCACAAAGCTCATTTGTATCAGTTTTTTCCCTAGATATACAGGGTGCGTACAATAATGTCGATCATTCTGTGTTATTTGATAAACCTTTTCACCTGGGTTGTTCTAGCAAAATGTGTTACTTGTTAAGCTATCTATTTCAGAATAGCTCGTACACTGTAAATATAGGAAAAGCTAGATCATCTCCTAGAACTCAACGAAGGGGCCTACCACAGTGATCAGTGCTCAGTCCTCTGTTATATGCAGTCTATTCGAACGATATTGATAGCTCTTTTCCGGTTGGTGTAGCGACTTTACAGTATGTAGATGACGTGGTAATATACGTTCGATCTTGTAACTTGTCAGAGGGGGTGGGTAAGTTACAATCAGTATTTCCTTTGCTCTCAAATTGGTTGACAGCCCTATTTTTGACTATAAACGTATATAAATATTGTGCGGTAATCTTCACCCGACATAGGGTGCGAGATAACTCAATTATGCTAGTTTATGAAGGCCGTCGAATTCAGGTACAGCCGACGGTGAGATTTTTTGGCATGACACTAGAAATGAAGGGATCTTGGCTTCGTCATGTTTTGAAACTATTTGGAATATGAGACAGGTTTATTAATACTATGAGATCAGTGACGGGTGTCTTGTGTGGTTCCTACCCATATACAAGGTTACAAATGTACCGTGGGCTTATACGGTCTCGATTGGAGTATGGGTGTTTTTTATATCACACTGCATCACGATCCACACTGTAACCTTGTTACAACATGACATAGAAGTTGTATCACTCACCAAGCCAGCCCCAGTTGACTCTTTCCGGCTCGTCTACAATAAACCCTAGATGCACTACAACACCAAATCCACATTCGACTGAACCTGAGTTCGAGGCTCACCGCTGGCCGTGTTCGAAGAGATCCCCCTCCCCTTCTTCCGAGTGAACAAGAGACAAGCGAACTGCGAGGGGCGTGAGCTGCGCGCGCTGCCAGGCTCGCTCTAAAATCTTCTATGGACTGTATTTGTGCTTGTGACCGATGCTCGTAGGCTTTCGAGTATGTTCTGGACCAACCCCCCTCCCCTTACTCCGCGCACTGAGAACACATGATTACCACAGGATATATATAATGGTTGGAGCCCAGAGTAGGGACACACATTACACTCTGGGCTTTCAAGGTAAATAGCCTAACTATTATGTAGGCTCGTCGCTGTTTTCTAAATTCATTTTGGCTTTAAAACTTCTATCTTTCAAAATTCAATTTACATATCTACGGCTAATATTTATTGCGACGCTCGGATACGTCAGTCCTTGCCCTTAAGGCAATGTTTACTTAATGAAAACTTGGTCTCCAGTAATTTTTTTGGTATCTTAAATTTCCGCAAATAGTTTATATTTGCCGCCTTGTTTTCCTACCAAGGTTGTGGGGCCGCGAGTCGGTGGAGAGATTAATTTTAATACGGACACCTTGTTGGATGTTAAAGTTAGGGTAGTTTATTGTTGTTTCTTTGCTGGTGTCTATATTTATAATGTTGTTAAATGTGGGGCCACGGGCCACCCAATACTTATATCCACAAAGGGTGCTCAGTTTGTTATTAAATCGTTTAGGTATTCTTACTTAACCTTGGACTTTATATTATGTTAAGTATTATATTAATGCCTCTATCATTGCTTGGGTCAGGGACTTGAGCTCTTGACTCACCAAATGCTTTGAATTTTGGGCAGGTGTTGGCTCTCTGCCTATGTTGTTGATAGACATTTATTGTGTAACAGGAGATCAATTTGTTAGATCTTTAATACCATTCTCTGATGACGCCATTTTGGATCGTCTAATCATAAGGAACCGCCTGGTGTTTGTTATTGTTTTGGTGCCCATCTGGCCTTGGTGGTGACCCTTGTGCTTTGTAGCCCATCTGGCTTATGGTTAACGCTATTATTCTTAAGTGCCAGACCCTCATTGAGCTGTACCATGTTATTCTGGAAATAAATTTATAGCTCTCTTGTGCTTACCTCTGTCTGCTATTTGTGTGGGATAATGTTGGGGGTAGGTCACAACCCTAGCAAAGCTGGATAAGATAAAATATGCGGCTTAAAGACTGTTCCTGGGCGCTTGTCGTACATCACCAATCAACGCACTACTTATTGAAGTGGGAGAACTCCCCTTATCCACCTGTTGGTGGACACGTTTTTTTATTGAAGATTGTTCAACTCCTAGTTATCTGTGACGCAGACATTGGATCCTACAAATTATGCTGAAACAAAACAATATTGGTTAAACAAAAAATGCCCTTCTCTGGTGGATAGTTTTTTTTGTGTTTGAATGAACTCAATCAGTATATTTTTTCTTTTCCATATCTGGTACAGTGTTTCACTAGAGGGCATTATGCCCTCTGGGATGTACCAGTGATGTTATCTATTCCTGATTCAGGAATAAAAAGAGTTACCCATCTGATCGAACAGAAGTTAAATGCAGTAAGGTATATGAAAGAAAGATGGAGTAGATATAGACTTATATTTACAGATGGTGCTGGGACGGGAGGGGAGCCAGCCCTAGTGGGTGCGGCCTTTTATGACAGTAGTATTAATTATGGTCAGTCATATAGACTACAATCCCATGCATCAATATTTTCAGCGGAATTATTTGCTTTTCTACAGGTATTGAAATATATCTTATCTTTACGACCGCGACTCCCATTGCGCTTTGGAGTCTATAAGTGGCTTGTAAAGCCCTCCATCACACCCATTGATAATTCAAATACACGAAGAGTGCGCCTCTCTATGCGATAAGGACTACGAATTGGGGTACCAATGGATTCCTAGTCATGTGGGTATAATGGATAATTATACAGTAGATTGTTTGGCATCTAGTGTAAATTTATTTTCTATTATACAGGAAATCCCGCTACCATATGGTGACTTTACACTTAGGGTAAAACACAGAAGTTGGGTTAAATGGGGTGAATGGTGGGAGACCAAATTCCAGCAAAAAGCAAAATGGTACCATGGGGTATGTGGTACAAAATTAGTTACACTGTGGTTTTCAGAAGTTAAGGGCACTCGAAAGTTTATTTGTACAATAATCCGCCTTCGACTCAGGCACGCCTACACGAAAGAGCGACTTTAGTCGATGCGTAAGGTACCGTCTTCCCATTTTGTGGTTTATCACGTTCCGGAAACATTAGAAAATATATTTATGACCTGCCCTGTACATCAGTTGGCTCGGGGAAATTACATTCTTAATTATATAACAGGCTTTTCTTTAGCTCAGATAACGTTACTTTGTATAGAAGGCTGTACATTTTTCTTCTAAATATAAATATGTCGGTGTAGAGACGAACAAAATTTGTCCTCCTTGTTATTTTGTAGATGAAATTCGTGGTGAGATAGGGTTAGGTTAGTTGGATCATAACTGGAGTGAACTTATAAGAAAATCAAGAAAGTGGAATCGGGAGTATATCAAATACAAGTGCTCCTGACTTATTGAAAACAATATCTTCAGTGCCATTGAAAAAAAGGACTTTCATTAGGTAATAGTAATACAAATGTACAAATGATTTAAAACACACTTTTCATATTTTATTGTTCATCGACAATGAAAACTTCAAGACCTTACGACTTCTCACCATATTTACTTTAGAATTGACCAATTTTTGTCTGAAAATTATTATTTTTATAGCAACTGATGAACATTTTTTGGTTAAAAAAAAGCAAAAGTAATAGTAAAGATTAAATAATAAAATTAATAATATAAAATCACCACGTAAATAAAATACCTACTGAGCCATCAAGACTGTAACTTTAACCTATTCAAGTATTGGGAATTTTTTTATTTTTCTTAGATCGCAGCACATTTGCTGAAAACATGTTCCAACAAATTTAACACAAACGTTACAGATCTTTCGTTAGTAAAGTATTTAATCTGTGCTAGAAGTCTCCCAACTAATAGGTTAACTTACATTTATGCATTCATTTATTTTATAATCCATCTAAATCATTGATCTAAATGTTACACACAGATAAAAGTCTATCATGAAGTATTTTCTACAATACCGTCGAATACTAACTAATTAGTAATATATTATTATTATATGGAATTTGTTCATTTGCTTTCCCACGTGCCTTTTAATTTTGAGTTTAATTACCAAGTACCTAGATTATTAATATGACAAGTTCAGATGAATCAAACGATGAAAGTATAAAATGCTTAAGAGAAGCTGCAGACAATCAATTTCTTAATGATAAAATGTTTTCTTCAAGACATTTAAGTAAGTGAAGGTTATACTTATACAACCTGCCTCGATGGCGTAGTTAGCTAACGCGCTAGTCGTGTTGAGCTTGACTGCCGAGGATGGGGAGGTTGAGGTTTGAATCTCGGTCGGGTGAACTGGGAGTGGTTTTCCACTCACCCTCCAAGCAAATGCGGGTTCACTTCCTCTAAAATTCAACCTTTCCAATTCCTAATCCATTAGCGTAATTAGTACTTAAGCGTATAACCCGAACGGGTAGTAAGACGCGGTGCTAAATAAATATACTTATACATAAACAGTGTGCACTTTAAGACTGTATCCGAATAGTCTACTTATGCGGTGTCACCTTTACTCGTGCCCTTGATAGCTGCATTGGCAATCACGTGACAATGGCTGAATCCTAATTTACTTCATGCGCCGTCGACCCTTGACGTTCACTCTATAGTTGCATTAGCAATCACGTGATCAAGTGCAAATCCGTCTGAACAGTCATGAAGTGTGCTAGTGCACCTTTCAAACACTGTTGAGTCCAAGGGTGACAGCAAGCTACCCTTGACACGTCGTCGGTGTGGTGTTAGATCGATAATAATAATAATAATAAAATATACAGGTTGCTTTGTAGAGTTGTATTGTGTTGTGTTGGATAATTTGGCATATTTGTCATGCGCAGTGAAAATAAGTCACCACAAATCTGTAAGTGGCCTACGCTAATTTGGGCTGATGGATGGTGTTTAAAATAGTTTCTAAGATCATTGGTAGGAAACAGCACTGCAGACTCAAGGGTGCGAAAATAATATTTTGCCGTTCGAATAGTTTGTAGCAGCCTTCGATCTCAAGTGTGTGCTAAATTTAAATTCATCAAATCTTCATCAAGTCAAGTGTAGCCTACTTGACTATTCAGATACAGCCCAAGTGTAGATCCTTCCGAATAGTCGCAAACAATACCTATGCAGTCTTTTCGAGGTCATGGTTACCATGGATACAAAGGCTACCAGATGTGCGCTGTTCTCGCGGTGTCGATTACGGTGTTTGACTGGCAATTATTCTATTATTATCATTTTGTCTGGTAGAGCACTAACTTACATTTTCCGTTATTTTAAATAAGGTTGTTGTTCGAATAGTTTGATGCAGTCTTCACTTTGAACAGTGCGAGAAGTGTAAAATCATCAAGATTACATCAATTCTAAAACTCAAGGGTCTGACTAGGGAGCCTTGGACTATTCGGATACAGCCATGTTGATTATTTTACTAACATAATTATGTAGTCCAAAATAAGTAACAAAATTGAGGGTTGGATAAAATAGTATACTAAAAGATTAATCCATTCACAATTTTATTTTGATTGAATTTTAATTGACTTTGAAGGCTAGGTCAAACTTGGTTGATTTTGGGAGATTAGGTTAACCTTGCTGATTATTTCTTACTAACTTCTAAACACATAAAATTATATTTTTATCTTATTTATTCCCTTTATCAAACAAATTGTAGATCTTGTAGTGAATTAACATGAATCAAACCCTCATTGGTGGCCACGTGATCTAACGCGCTACTCTCATGTTGGACCAGACTGTTGGGAGATCGGGGATCGAATCTTGTTTGGGTGTAGCCTACTGAGGGTGTTTTTTACTAAATGGCTTTCCATTCTCCTTCCACGTGAATGTGGGTGCACTTCATCTCAATTAAACCTTCCTAATCCCTAAACAATTAGTGTGATTAGTACATAGGCGTATAACCTGAACGAGTAGTAAGAGGTGGTGCTAAAAAAACATTAATCATAATCACACAGCTTTATTCAACTCATACTAAAACCAAATAAGTGTTTATATAATAAAGTTGCCATGGCTACAGAACTGCCAACTTATAAAACCCTAATACACTAAAACACCCATATTTACTCATAATGGCTTGATAAAAAATTATCTTTTACTTAATGGAGAGTGGGGAGGGATGGGATAGGTAGATATTATCTTTGAATGTTGACAACAATGATTTATTTTCTCACCGAATTAAAGAGTTTTGCGGCTTCTTTGTAAATACCTGTTTATGAACTACTGTAATGTGTTTAGAAATAAAATTATTGAGTAAAATTTGTTTTTCAAGAAAAATATTTAGCTTTTTTTCATCAGGATTGAAAAGATTTTTTTCCTATTCCGATCAATAAAATATTTAGGTAAATAACATTAATACTTTTAAAAACTTATCTTTAAAATATATTGCACTTCTAATATTCTATTAATGTAACCTGTGTGGCTACTTAACATATGATAATCTAGAATCTATATTAGTGGTGGGCAGACATTTCGTGGAGTGGGCCAAAAGAAAAAAGTCAGGTGGGCTAACATGGTTTATTAAAAAGTTACAATGGTACATTTTACGAAACTATTGTACAGTTCTATTCATTACTAAATACATTTGTATTAAAATGATATGAAAATATACAATGTGAGTTGTCTACATTATTTAACAACCTACTTGAATAAACAGATACTTAACACTACTTGAATTACACCCAACCAAACGTTAACATTCCAATTTCGTGGATGGTTTGTGTACTATTTAATCTCTGGACATTGGTCACTAAGCTATAACATAGGGAAAAAAAGAAAACAAGTGCAAAATGATTTTTTTTTTGTTTCCCCTCTTTTTTTTAACACTATTTTTAACCGGAATTTGGAATTCTTTCACGGGCCGCAATGAACCTGTCCGCGGGTCAGATGCGGTCCGTGGGCTATACTTTGCCCAGCACTTATCTATATCAACAATGGAGACTTGGGACACAGGAAGGAATGGGACTGAGTTTTTTGTGTTAAATCTAGGCAAGATATAGATAGATATAGTTCATATAGATGTAGTAATTAATATTGAGTTCTATATCTCTCAGAAGGTTTATGAACAAAAAAAATATTAAATATTGTTGTATAAACAGTATTAAATTGTAGGCCTCAATAATAAAATAAGGTTGTTCTTGTAGCTTGAAAGACACAAGTTTTTTTTTTATAAAATACTTACTTTAGAAACTAACAAGAGGGCAATAAAATACATTGTTGAAGATAAATGGAGTTTAAGGGAAATTGCATTGAAGTAAGGTCTTCCCAAACCAATGGTTCTACATTGCATTCTTCATCAGGAAGCATTATGTGGCAAATAATTGGATATTGCTTGTGTATTGAAACCTGTAAAATATATATATATTCCTTTTCTTATTTATTTCTTGAATTGCAGGTGTTACTTCCATTGACGGCAGTAATGTTATAAATAGAACTTGACAGTTTTATTCCTTATGTTTCTAACTTTTTCCCCATTAATAGCAGGTGTTACTTCCATAGATGGCAGTTACTTGATTATAAGTACAATCAAGCTATAAAATGGCGTCAACTAGTAAACAGAAAATTTTTTGGCCTAAAAACTGGCTAATTGATGAAGAAATGACACAGATACTTTGTGATTATGACAATTAAACTGATTTAGTAGATACTAGTGATAATGAGGATGTAGATTTTCTGATGATTACTATAGTGAAAGTGTAGAGCTAACGGAAGGTGTCAGCGATAATAACATAGATAGGCCTTCTGAAAGTGATAGCTCTTTTGACAGTAGTGATTCAAACAGTCAAACAAATGTAAACAAAGAAAAGTTATTGAAAAAAAAACACTTTATGGGATAAATTGACACTATGCTTCATAAATAATTGTATGCTTTGTATAAATTTGATTTTTCTTGAACAAAGTATACACAGTCCAGAAAAGTAATCTTTTTCAATAATAGCTATAAGTTGATATGATAAAAACTCGCAAAGCGTGGAAGAAGGGGGAGAGATATACACTGAAGGATATCAGGGAAATAATACAAGTGGGAGGGAAGTGACAGAGGGGAGAAAGCGAGATAAATACATTCTGAAGGAAAGTGCTAGGAGAGAGGGGTGATAGTGGAGGTAGGTTGAGGGAAAACTGTAAATGGAAGGAGGTAGGAGAAAAAATGATAATTTAGCATGACATAAAAATGCTGTTTAGGGCATTAAAATTGCAAATATATTATATAAGTTATATATCTGCACCAAACTTTATATCTACTACTACTATTTAAATTAGAAAACTTAACATTTCAATTTCACAAGAGATTTATTTAGTAGACATAAAAAATGGTTAC
>CABFOV010010128.1:0-17169 GCA_902141375.1 Timema poppense
ACAGAGTCAAGTGATATTGGCTGGCATTGATGAGGTGGTGTCTTTTTTTATACCTGACCCACCCAAGTTACTAGTAATACAGTGCTCACAAAGATAATTGCAACGCAGCCCCCTAAATAAATGCAACAAACACATTTTACAGCCGATTTCCTTAAACTTTTCAACCTTTTTCCCCACATTTTTAACGGTTCCCCAAAAAAGGGTCATTACTTCGAGAGGGACGCTATTCCCGGGGTCGTAGAATCGAGAGTTGACTGTATGTGCAGTTTGGGTTATGAGTTTCCGAACACCCTGTATATCAACTGCCTATGTTTTACGATCAAGGAGAAGAAAAGGCAAAATCCGGTCCCTGGTAATCATGTAACAGAATGGACTACTATCCCCTGGAATCAAACCATGTGGTACTAGCGACTGCGCAATGGTAGGGGAGGGGAGGGTTGGTAATGTACCACGTGACAGGCTGGAGACTGCCAGTGAGACGCACGCTATGCTCGGAAGCGGGAGTGTGACGTACCCTCGTCGAGCCGCCGCCACCACCAGCACAAGCCTACTGGCCCGTCCGCGTCTCGGCGCCCTCAGATCTTACGTGAGACCCCGAGGAGCTCATCCTTCCACCCCGGATATGGCGCGCTCTAGGAAGAGCAAGGCTAGGTACGTCCGCTGGCAAGTATTACAGCTTTTTTTTTAAAATAATAAGAATACTAGAATACTACAGTAGTCCCATGGCTTCTTTGGTGCTGACTGACAGTTCACAGCTGAATTCTGACAGTCAACATTTAGGTATATACCTAGATTTTCACCGTCAGGAATGAAAGGTGCTAAACACATGTTTTTGCACATCATATGGTTTGGCGTAGGGATAAATATTTTGGTCTGGTATCATTTCAAAGCTGTCAGTCAGCACCAAAGAAGTCATGGGGCTACTGTATTAGCAGGCGTTAGCAGATTAAACCGGGCCAATTTTCATAGTTAGGGCCTTTTATAAAAAATCTAATATATTAATATTGTTATTTTATAAGTTTTGATAATATCAATCAAAAGTGACGGCTGCAGATCACATGACTTGACGTATGAATACGTGAAAGTACAGTCTTATTTTCATAGGAAGTCAATATCTGGAAAATACAAATTTATTTTGCGGGCAACAAAAATTATTTTAGCACCGCATCTAACTAACCATTCAGGCTATACGCTTACGTATTAATTACGCTAGTGGTTTTAGGGATTAGGAAGGTTATATTTATAAAAAGTGTACCCGCATTTCCATGGAGGGAGAGTGGAAAACAATTTTGGAAAAACTACACTCACTACACCCGATCAAGATTCGAGCCTCGTTCTCCACGTCATGGACAGTCTAGACTACTGCGAGAGTAATGCCTTAGACCATGCGGCCACCGAAGTGGGTAACATTTTATTATTATATTAATGCTATTCTATAGGTTTTGATAATATAGTATGATTTTAGTAGAAAGAACAGTATCTGGTAGTTTTTAAGTTACAAGAACAATTTTAATATAGTCATACGTCAAGTCATGTTATCGGCAACTGTCACTTTTGATAGATATTATCAATACCTATAAAACGAAGTCACACTAATAAAATAGTAAAATATTTCAATATTGGCCGCAAAGAGATATTTTTGAATTTTCTAAATTGTTCTTCCAACCAAAATCAGGGTATAAACCATGAAAGGTTAAGCTGCTTGTTTAGATCCTGATGAATTAATACACAAAAGTAGATCTAGTAATTTTTCTCTCTGTCATCCTAAATTGGACTGTAGATCGAATAACGTTTTTCTTTGAGATGCTTTTAGAAGATTTTTATTTTAATAACTATATAGATCTATAATATATTTGGAGTGACTTTTTCCCGGCAAATTTTTAAAACTAGAAGCCTCTAGAAACTATTTAAAGTTGTCCTTATCGAGTAAATTTTTTGAAAATTGAATGACTTTAGAAATTATTTGCAGTTTTATTTTAAGTCTTTCAGATTCATATTTGGGAATGTCGGAATCTGTGAACTACATCTAGAGGGGAGAGGGAGGGGCTAATTTATTCCAAAGGAGGGGGGGGGGGGAATTACGCTTCCCTTTACACCCCGCTCTCCGGGTTCGCTGTCACTAATTTAGAGTGGTCCTTTCTCCGATTTTCAGAAACTAGATTATTTTAATAAAATATATTTAGAGTAGTCCTCCCTCCACATTTAAAATAAATTATTTTGTGCTTCCAAAATATATTTTTAGAAATCCTTCTTCGAGAGGTTTTTGAAATGTTGATGCCTCAAGAAGCTATTTTAAATAATTATAGTTTTAGTCAGTTTTAGTCCAGGTCCTCCATATATATATATTTGTTAATATCTCTAAATTATTGGTTTATTAAAAATACATCTCACATTTTTACTTTTAATAGTTCTACAACTTTATAGAACTAATTTATTTTGTTTTTGAAATAGTTGCAGAGTTACTATCAAAAATAGAAATATCTGCTAATATAAAGTATTCTAAAAGTAATTTTCATCGGGAAAGTATATTTTTCAAGTTACAAATGCTACTTGTTATTGATATTCACCATCATTGGATGAAGTTAAAGTGACAAGTTTCGAGTCGTAAAAATTCTAGGCTGTATCATTTGGTCATCTTTAAATTCTAAGTTCAGTCATAGCACGACGCTTGAGCGTGGCACAGAGGAATCCCTTTCGAAAATTAAAATAAACTGTCTACTGACCCTGGGAATTATTCTTGGAGGATTTAATTTTTAATTATAGAACATAAAATATAAATCATCATTGAATGCATGTTTTGTTCTTATATTATTACATATATACCAAATATACCAACTATATTGATTCAAATATAATAATCAATAGTATTAGACATGATAATATAATTTAATAGATGTGCATACACTTAATACAATATTATGTTTTAAACGTTA
Organism: Timema poppense; assembly: GCA_902141375.1. Taxonomy (NCBI): domain Eukaryota; kingdom Metazoa; phylum Arthropoda; class Insecta; order Phasmatodea; family Timematidae; genus Timema; species Timema poppense. The sequence goes on from CABFOV010010128.1 coordinate 2,934, forward strand.
TTAATGATAGTAGTTAGACTACACCGAAACTAGAGACATCTGTTGAGCAACTATCGAAACTTAGTTTTAAAGGATCTATCAGTTTAGCAGTGTAGTGTATATTATTATTATTATTATTTAATAATATTAATTATTAATTTATAAACTATGATAATAATACAATACGCAGTCCAATCTGGTTTTAGTGAACTCGGTCATAGTGATCATTCGGCTACATTGAACCTAATTCATTGGTCCCAACACACGTACATTTCAATATGTGTTAAAAAAAATCGTTTATAATGAACCCTCAACTTGGGTTTTAGTGAGCAGAAAAATTGAAACTTTCAATAAGAAATGTCATGCTAACATCATAATTCATTAAATACATACTCGGTGGCGTAGTTGGCTAACGCGCTAGTCGTGCGTATCTTGACTGTTGAGGACGGGGAGATCGAGGTTCGAATCTCGGTCGGGTGAACTGGGGTGTGTGTGTGTTCCAAAATGGTTTTCCACTCTCCCTCAACGCTAATGCGGGTTCACTTCCTCTAATTCAACCTTCCCAATTCCTAATCCACTAGCGTAATTAGTACTTAAAGCGTATAACCCGAACGGGTAGTAAGACGCGGTGCTAAATAATAATAATAATAATTATTATTATTTCACTCATTGACCTGGCTTATGTTTTAATACCTTTGTCTGCGGCAAGTAAAGGAAGACAGTCTTCTGAGTTGTATTAATAACAACAGGAGTTACAGAACAGTGAATAACATTCTGTGGCCATTTAGTAATTATTTTCACTAATCCCTTTCTTCGAGAAGGTATACGAAAGCCAAAAAATTAGTCTTTTCTACCCAGTTTATTTGAAATATTTGAACATTGACCATCAAGATGTCAAAGCGTTATCTTTGGAGAATAAGGCAAATAATATCAGCTACATCGAACGTGGAGTTGACGTGTGTCGGAAGTAGGGTTTGAGTAAATCAACAGTGAGTATCGTAGTGAAAAACAAAAACAAAATTTTGAGTGCCTTGGATACAAACAAGCCTCAAAAAAGAAATTACGGCCAACTGATTTAGACGCCACCGACAAAGCTTTGTTGAAATGGGTCACTGTTCAGAGGTCTTCAGGAGTCGCTCCCAATGGACCGGTGCCGAAGAGCAAAGCTGAGCAGCCGGCTAAGTTGCTGGACAACAATAAAGAGTTCGTCTGTTCGGAGGGGTGGCTGGACAGGTGGAAGAGCAGACTCGTTATTATGGCTGGTAAGGTGCGCGGGGAAGCGAGGTCGGTGAATCTACAAACAGTATCGGAATGGCCGAGTTTGAAATTGCCTAAAATTTGCGTTGACTACTCATCTGAATACATTTTTAGCGGCGACGAGACTGGATCACTTTTTCAATCGGTACTGGACAAAACACTCAAATTTAAAGGGGAAAAATATATTGGTGGTAAGCTATCAAAAAACCGAGTAACGCTGTGGATATGTGCAAACATGTTAGGGACATAGAAGAATAAACTGCTTCTGATTGGGAGGTTTAGGAAGCCAAGGTGCTTCAAAAAGGTCACGCAACTACCGGTGGACTACCAGTTCAATACCAAAGTCTTGATGACGTCAACAATTTTTGAAGAAGAACTCCGAAGGTGAGATGAAGAGCTGAGAATGAAAGAAAGGATGATTCTGCTTCTTGTGGACACCTGCCCAGCTCATCCTCGCGTTTTGAACCTTTGAACCTCAGCCACATCAGGTTGGTGTTCCTGCCTGCCAACATCACGTCAGTCCTACAACCATGGACCAAGGAGTGAGCTGAAGCTTCAACACCCATTACAGGCAGGAAGTAATGCTGTATACAATCCAAACATTGAAATCAAAGCAGAACGTACTAATCAACGTTCTGAACGCTTGAACGTTTTGCTGACAAGGCATGGAGATGTTTGGCAACGGTCACAATGCAGAATTTCTCCCAACACGCTGGTCTAGTTTTAGGATGTGTGGCATTCGAAGAAGAAGACGATGGTTCTCTCAAGGAACTTATTAAATACCTCAATGACAATTTTGTTGAAATTGAAGACTTTATTAATGAAGTTTGTGAAGTTATGACAAATGAAATACCATCAGATGACGCCATCATTGAGGCTGTAAAAGACGGTTCCAACACGCAAGAAAAATAATGTGAAAATGACGAGGACGATATTGAAGAAAGTGTCCCGACAGTGAAGGAGGTGTTGAAGGTTATCAGCATAATTCTAAGATTATTTGAATGCACGGATAGTGTGGGATCAAGTGGGGAAAAAAGCACAGACTCTAGAGAAGGATCTGGAAAAAATAAAACAGAATACAGTAAACAGCAGTGTATAACTTTTTTTAAAAGATAAATTAACCGATTTAAATAAACAACGATTGTATTTGAACTCTTATTTTGTTTGGCACTAACCCACTACTTTCAGATTTAAAAAAAAATCCCTTTTAGTGAATTTCGGATCGTGAACAAAATATCTTATGTCTGTAGAGGTTCATTATAACCAGAGTTGACTATATTATATAATAGTAGTTATTAATACATTAGTTTATTATTTTTATTATTAATGCAAGTTTTGTGCCTGGAAATTTTGAAATTATCTTGATGACAAAGGTATCACGTGATAACATTCAAACTAAACCAAAGCCGTAATTCTTAAAGTGGTTAATGTTAAAGCGTATCAATAAATATATGAATTTAACGCTGCTAATTTCCAGGGTTATCCATGTCCAAGATATGATTGGTTTAAATAAGGCTCGTGAGTGGGCGAACTGATTATTAAAATTAAGATTATATTAAAAATTATTTAATGTATCTCTAGGGAACCAATTTTAGTTGACTAAAACAGAGACTGGATTTGAACTATAGGATATAAGAATGTCTTGGCTTATCTGGCCCAGATATTGACCAGTTCTGGCCAGATATGATCTTTCCACATAGGGAGTGTGAAGTTCTCAATGAACTTTCTATGAAGCCGAAGAAAATTAACTTAATACTAAAAGTGATTTTGTGAGTTAAGAGTTAGTGCAAGTTTCTTAATGGAATTTTCAGATTTTGGCTCATAAAATAGATTTATAAATCAAATTTCCAAAATACAATTTATTGAAACTTGCGTGTTTGTATATTCAAGCATTATGCATGAATAAAAATTTGTTCATAAAAACTTAATAGTCATAATAATTACAGAATTATGACAATTTTTATAAATTTTAATTTATTTTTGATATTATTTTATATCTTTTGATGCATTTGCATTTTGCAGTACTTAAGTTTTTAAATTTTCCCGCGGGAAAGACCAACGGACCCGCTTAGTTGATCAGTTAGACTACCCCCCTATGCACAAACGAATCCTGGCTGCGCCAGTGGTTCGCAGGGGCGCAAAATCCAGGTGCAAAAGGGTTGGGTTGAGTTTAAGAAGTTGCTGGTATGTGAGCGAGGGTAGGGGGTAGTGAATTTCGATAAAACTGCAGTTACGCGGCCGAAAAGAGGGGCAAAATAGGGAAGGAAATAACCAGTAAAGAGTACATAACAACGTGCAGTGTTTCTATGTTAAACTAGCAAATAAAGAAATACTCAACAGCTCCTTCAAGTATACATTTAATAATTTTAACACTAATGGCGGTAATAATAATAATAATAATAATGATGATGATGATAGCTTATAGGAATATTATAATCAACTATAATATTAAAAATAATACTTGTAAGTTGTAAGAATAATAAAATTAAAAATAAAATTAAAATTAATAATAAAATTAAAAATAAAATTTTAATACAATAAATAGATTAAAAAACTCACTGTCACAATAAGATATATATACATACATATATATATATATATATATATATGCCTAAAATGAGATATTAATAGAAAAAAGTATTTTAATACAATTATTACTTGGATATCATTCTAAAGTGAATAATATGAAAACTAGACAGTTTTAGCAGTGGCGGCTCGTAGCTAAAATTTGTGGGGGTGCTGCTCCAGAAATTTTTTAGCCTCTGTTTTAAAAGTGCGTAAAAGGGAAAAACATGTATAAAAAGAGAATTTATTCAGGAACTTGATAAAACCTTAACAAAAAAACAAACTTTTTGCTTACTTTAACTTAAATTGTTACAGTTCAAGCTTGATTTATTCATTTAAAAATGAAATCCATTCTTCTTGTTTTAATTTGCACAAAAAGTTCAATAATTTTCTCCTTGATCTCTGGATGGCAATTGAAGAAATTTTTCTCCATTGAAAGTACTGCAAGCGCATTTAGTCTTTCTATTAAGTAAAATAACAGAAAAAAAAAGAATCAAATAGAATAGCTGGAAGCATAATCATAATCTAACTTTATAATCTTATACACTTTATCACATTCAAGAATATGGTATACGGTTTTTAAGTACAACACACGCTGAGTAAAAAAAAAAACTTCCTTCCACCATCACGCCAGAGCCGGCACTGCGAGAGCAACAGTCCTCTCTCTACCTCGCAGTCCCGCCTTCCTCCCCACACCTCCTATTAGCGCATACGCACAACAGTCAAACACCCCGTCGCTGACACTGAGAAGCGCACAGTTCCATACAAAGAATTTGGTCTCTTTTTCACAAACTGGGGGATGGCTACTGAAGTACAGACATTAAGCTTAAGGAAAATATATTGTACTCCAAAAATAAAGAAAGAATTAAAGAAAAAAGGAATCATTATATTAAATGTTATCGATAATATAAAGTGGAAATAGGGGGTGCTGCAGTTCCGCAGTGCCTATACACGAGCCGCCACATGAGTTTGAGCTTAAAACTAATTGTTTGGCTGCACATTAGAGCTAAATTGAAAGAGTTATTGGTTAGGTCACGTATGTGATAGGGCAAGGGATATTGTAAGTTGTGTAGGAGATTGAGTGAGGAAGATGGTAGGTCATGTAGTAAATAGGGCAAGGGAGATTTTAGAATCATGAAGGAGATTGGGGGAGGAATATGGTATGTCATATTGGAGATAGGGTGAGGGAGATTGTAGAGTCATTAAGGAGATTGGGTGATAGATATGGTCGGTTGTGTAAAGATAGGGCGAGGGAGATTGTAGAGTCATGAAAGAGATAGTAGGTCATGTAGGAGATAGAGCAAACGAGATGTTAGGTCATTTAGGAGATAGGGCCAGGAATATGGTATGTCATGTATGAGATAGGGTGATGGAAATGGTAAGTCATGTAGGAGACAGAGCAAGAGAGATTTTAGAGTCATGAAGGAGATAGGGTGAGGGAGATGATATGTCATGTTGAAGATAGGGCGAGGAAGGTGGTAAGTCTTGTAGGAGACAGAGCAAGAGAGATTTTAGAGACATGAAGGAGATAGGGTGAGGGAGATGATATGTCATGTTGAAGATAGGGCGAGGAAGGTGGTAAGTCTTGTAGGAGATAGGTTGATGGAGATGGTAAGTCATGTAGGAGACAGAGCAAGCGAGATGTTTGGTCATTTAGGAGATAGGTCAAGGAATGTGGTATGTCATGTTTGAAATCAGGGTGAAGGAGATTGTAGGTAATTTAAGAGATAGAGCGAGGGGGATTGTAGGTCATGTAGAAGATGGGGCGAGGGAGATTGAAGAGTCACGAAGGAGATAGTAGGTAATGTAGGCGATAGAGAGAGGGAAACGATAGTTCATGGATAAGTGAAGGCAAGTGAGATTGTAAAGTTATGAAGAAGATATAGAGCCAGTGAAATGGTAGGTCATGCAGGAAATAGAGTGAGGGCGATGTTATGTCATATAGAAGAGAAGGCAAGGGAGATCTTAGAGTCAATAATTATTTACAATACTAAGCTATTGGCTAAAAAAAATATGTAAAGGGGGAAGATAATTGCTCCCATTGGTCCCCTAAATCCATTCACAACTGACCTATCCGGACTTTATGTAAACATACAATAATGATATAGGTGTGAGTGTGTAAAGGTCTGAAGGAAATTTACCTGCTTCGGAGAGAGAGAGAGAGAGTGGGAAACCATTTGGTAAAACCACATTCAGTAAAGACGCCCGGAATTTAAACCCCAGCCTCCCAATAGTTGGAAATCCAACATATTGCCAAAGTGATCCTTTTGACCATTCAACAACCGACACAGGTATTAATTTAGTTAAAATCCATCATCTTCATTTTGTGTCTTAGAATAATGATGTGGTTTGACACATTAGCTAAGCCGATAGCGTGCCTGCTTACTAAGCTATGGATACCGGGTTCAATTCACAGCATGGATGAAATATGTAGCTTTAGTGAAATGTGGGTTCTTCCTGTTTCAAGACTCTCAGTGATGAATTAACGGCCAACGAGCTGGATGCTGTGTCTGTTCTAGATCTAAAGTATATTAGGATTCTGGTAGGAAGAACACTATCTCATATCTGACAGCTACTGACGTTACTACCTTTGTTTTTGTATTCATACGTCAAGCAACATGGTCTACAAGAGTCACGTTTGATAGATACTATCAATACCTATAAAATAATGAATTAATAATACAGTAAACCATTAGCAATGTTGACCACCAACAAAGTATATACTTTCTAAACGTGTTCTCCAAAATCAGGATATAACTTGTAAGTCATGTGCTGATTATAATCAGTCTATTCAGAAAGCGCACGAAACCTCAAATGAAATATATGTATATTTGTGTATGATGCAGCTGCAAATACATCTCCATCTTACACCAAATACTTTTACTCATTAGTCACTCGCCTGGTGGCCGAAAGGGCGGTATTGGCATTCAGAGGAGTTTAATTTATTTTAGTTGTAGTTTTTAAAAGATAATAAATACATTTTCATAAACAGTAAAAAATCACATACCGACAGTAAATTGAATAAATAAAGAGTTTATCATTTGTAAAATTTGAATGAAAAAACACTGAGAGTTAATGCAGTAAAAACCACAAAAAAACGAACTGTTGACACTTGGACTAAGTCGTCAGTATCTGGTTTGATCTAGCAGCAATGAAGTCACGGTTAGAACCCCAGGCGGGTATATTTAGGTGGTTTTCCCTGAGAGGTGTCCCACTTTCTTCTCCGAAAATTTGAGTACTTTTAAATATCCAAATAGTCGTATTAAGAAATCCAATTTGGGAATGTGTAGGGTGATTCTGCATTGGGGGTTTAGTGCGATGTACCCAAACAGTAGATACAAGTAATAAAAAAAATGTTATTGAAGTAATTGACCGAAACAGAGGATCACAAACGAGTGGTACAAGCATACTTTTGTTCTATTGATTTTCTCAAAATGGGATGGACCAGCTTGAACTCAAACTTTTTTACAGGTTGAGCAATATGAAGATCTCACGTTGGCTCACCACATTACACATTCTCTAGGGTCATATCCGAATAGTCTTCGCACTACACACATGTGCACTTTACTATAGGCCTATACTTTAATCAAACATTTTTCTGGCAACCCTAAGTGCACAAAGTGCATAAAACTATTCAGAAAACAAAGCACCGCAGCACATTACACTTAGAGCCACCTAGTGACCACTTATGAACGCTGCGTTCTCATAGCAATGGGATTGATTTTTTTTTTAGCATATGTGCATTCTTTAGAGTCTATAGTGATATATATATGTAAATGGTTATTTTCCCGATATACATTTTATTATATCATTAAAATATTATTATTATTCTATTATTTAGAATTTTACAAAACATATTTTTTTTAACTAAAAATATATTTCCCTTAAAAAGATATTTTTATACTACATAAATAATGTTTATCCTATTGATACATATAAATTAATAGTACAAAGCAAACCACTTTTTTAATTAAGAGTTTACAATATTTATTCAATTTAAAACACTATTTTAACTAAAGTGCGCAATAAGGGGCACATCGTGTCGTCCCTTTAGTAAAGTGCATCAGCACACTTTAAGAGAATTCGGACACCATCAAAAATGACTTACACCCTTCAAGTTGACGCTATTGCAATTTTAAGGCCAGTAAAGTGCACAAGTGCGCAGACTATTTGGAAATGGTCTAGGTTACCTCATTTTAAAGACTAGATATTTATGTTAGGGTACCTGAGCCTAAATGGAGCAGAAGTGATTCAACTAAAAAAATCAAAAAAATCGGCTATGTGGCGGACTAACTCGTGTTACGTTCATACCATTATACTGGTTCACAATGGGCACTAGTATAACAGCTATATGGTCAGCAGAGTTCGAGTATAGTAAGTTTGACAACATTCTCCTTTGATCCAACTTGCCTGATTTATATATATAGTTCTTAATATTTTTAACCAGAACTAACAATAAAAAATCTTTGAGGCAGTTAATACCTGGATCCATTTTTTATTCTAGATACACATATTATTTATTTTCATGTTTTTACACTTATATATACGTTATTTTATGATAATAATATTTTACATTTAAAATAAGTTTAAACTTTTTTTTATTTATATGCTTTATGCAATAGATTTCACATTAATTTCTTAATATAATTAGTATATTTAATTGTTTTTTAATGTTCACAAGGTTTTATATATTTTCTTCCAGTGGGTTTCCGCTCAATTGATTTTATGTGTTCAGAAAATTTGAACTTTGCTATACACATTCAACAAAATACTTCAAACAGTCTCAACGCAACGAGTTTTATATTAATGTTTTTTTTATCAAGTTATATTTCTTTGAGGTTTGAACATATTGCTTGTGATATTACAGTTGGCCAACTTGTTTTTATTCGCGCGCGCGCAAAATAACAACTCGAGTCTATTATTATAGAGACGTTTAATTTCTCAGCATTTTAGTTAAGTATATTAATGCCAAAATGTGAAAATTACATATAAACTACAAGGTGGTTCGTTAACATTGAAAGGTAATTTTAAATTAGTCATAAGTTACATTTGGAATAGTAACTTCACGGTCTTATAAGTTCAAGATAAGTTTTACTATTTGCTATACACAAAATCAAGATGATTTTGTGTGGACTTAAATCAAAACACCAAGAACGGATCTACAATACAATTTTCAAAGGAAAAGTTTTTCTAGAAAATACCAACTTTGTTGCGGCTAACATTGAAAACATTTCACTATTATCTTAATAGTGTTATTTTAAAGGTACCTGCTGTTGGTAATATATTAGCTGGAGATCACATGACTTGACATATGAATCAAAGCACCAAGAACTGAACTACAATACAATTTTCAAAGGAAGAATTCTTTAGAAAATACAAACTTTGTTGCGGCTAACATTGAAAACATTTCACCATTATCTTAATATTGTTATTTTAAAGGTACCTAGTGTTGGTAATGTATTAGCTGGAGATCACATGACTTGACGTATGAATATGTGGAAGTAGATTTAGGAACTTTTCTAGAGGTCTTAAGAAAATTGGACAGTAGTGAATGGCCTTTAAATACTTGCTTTTGACGATGGTTCCCATCACCAAGCTCAAATGTATGAGTTTTTTTTCTCTTTAATAATTTTATGATTATTTTTATTAACAAAATAAAATGGCAAATCGATTAGTACCATAAAACATATTTTTTAAACAAAATTGATAAACCTAAACACGGGATTGATGGGATTGATATCGGCCTTCATATTGTTTCCCAAACTAAATTTATCGTTTTCTAAAGACGTAAAATTAGTCTTAAACCACATTTATCCTCTTTTTGTGCAAATGCAACTCTTGTAAATGAAAATGAATAACTATTGTTCTTTTATCTTGTTTTTAAAAAATCTTAAAAATATTATAATGAAATAACAAACTAAATGATCACACCTTTACATCACAACTGTGAAAGGGGAGTTAACCTCATAGACAATTTATATTAAAATGGCAACACTGCTATTTTGGTGGAAAATAAGTAATTTAAACCGCATTAATTAATGTTAACTATTACGGTTCTTACCTCGTAAAACTTAACCTAATCTTCCACCTGTAAATATATTAAAATTTAATCAACATTGATCAAATAAACAATGTAATTTTTGTCATAAATGATGATGATAATATTGACAGAAAATGATCATGAGTCAACATTATAATTCAAACACACAACACAAAATATAGTATATTAGTATTTCTTCATTTCTCTAGTGAATTAGTGAGATTTGTTGAAATTGTATAATTCATAGTTATCAAACTTTATAAATTATTATTATTAGCACCGCGTCTTACTACCCGTTCGGGTTATACACACTTACGCTAATGTGCAATGGTAGGGTAATTATGAGATGAAATGAAGGACCTACAGTTTAACGTGGAATCCGAACCACGGTGGAGACCTGGCATTCCTCACATTCACATGATGTCTTGTCAGAGGTGAAGGAAGGGTTTGGTAATCAAATAAATCTGTGCCGGGACCGAGGATTGAACCCCGGNTCTGTGCCGGGACCGAGGATTGAACCCCGGCCGCCAGCATAGAAGTCTGACACCTTACCCCTAGACCGCCAGGTCACCAAACTTTATAAAACTTGGTGTCAATCGATTTGCCATCATCTTAAGTAAGTGATAACAAAAAAGGTATTATTCCTAGAAATGGTATTTAATCATAGTTAAATATCACTCCTCTATGCAACAAGATCTCTTTTCACTCGGTTAGGACTATCTTAAGCCTGTGTGTACGTACTTAAATTGTTAAACGAAGTTGGGTAAATTACTGGCAACTTACGAAAAAGGATCTCCAACATTATAACTTCTTCTTAAAAAGTTGTTTATAATAATATAACCCATCATTACTTTAACTTGTGATTCTTGATTTGTTCAAGGTTAGGTTAAGTAAGTATGGGTCATATTATAATGAGTAGTAATATAGAAACAAAATTAATTTTTCTTAAAAGGTTATAACAAAATGTGACAACTTTAGTGTTTATCTCCATGATTAATTTCCCTAGTCTCTTACGTCATTTATATCCTGTTGTTTCTCAGGTAGATCATGCAATATGAGTAGTAGATCAAATTAATGAGATTTATACAAACCATGTGGAAAACTAATGGTCTAAATTAAAATATTTTTGTGGGAAGGTTGGTGTTTAGGTAGTCAAATTAGCCAACACATGTTATAACTGGTATATTTGATTAGACATTAAGAGCATGCATCACATACCAATCAATTCTCTGATACAGTCAGCTAGAAATCATAAATTTACATGGACATTATTGAACGTGGATCATACAATAATGGAAATAAAGATTTAATAAAAGTTCCTATTACTGAACATTGTTGAAATATTTTTAAATGATACTTGGATAAAAGCTGTATTGAAAAGGCCCTTTTTGACCATCATAGAATGTCTTCACATATAGGCACTGTCCACAAATCTTTTTTCTCTCTTAATAAGAATATACTGTTGTTATCAACAAGAAACTTTATCGCTTTGACCCCCATTCACACCACGGAAAATTCGAGTAATAATTCAAATACGAATGTACTGCACACATATCATAGATCTTTTCTTTTCCCTTCTACTCCCATAATACCTCACACAAACAAACACAAACGCGAGCCGGTAGCTTAGTTGGGCCTGCTATGAAGAACAATCTTAATGCGAGTTCAGAAGTCCAAGCATTCCAGGAAGTATGTCTTCGTTTACCTGAATATGTCCTCATTTTGTGATGTAAAGTATATGTCCGAGTGGATTTTTTTAAAAGATTAAATTGTCTTGAGTTTTTTGACCCGCAATGTTACTTTAAAAAATCAGCGATTATATTATATTATATTTTAGATTTAACTGATCTCTTATTTGGTTAAATAATGGTGTTTTCATCTGGTTGATTGGTTTTTGGGAAACGTCAAAGCGTAAATATAAATGTATAAACAAGCTTCAAAAAATATTTTCAGAGTGGTCGGTGGACAAAAGAGAGAAAAAGGTTGTATGATTTTATTTGATGAATCACTAAATGATATTTTAATATTAAATGTAATTTTAAGAACATAATTATCATGTAAACAATTTTATATTCATATAGTATTCCCCAACTTTTGAAGAAATTGGAACAATTGGAAAATACTGGGCCTTTAACTTTGTTTTATTTTCAAGATTTTATGTGAATGATTGACTAGGTGCATTTACACATCTTCTTTGCTCATTTAACTCATTTTCCCTAGCAATTCCTTATTCCTAAGCAATCATTATATTTCTTTACCAATTTGAAAAAAGTGTCGATTTTTTGCCTCTCAAAATATGTTATAGGCCCAATATACAGATGTATTTTTAGCACCTCATCTTACTACCTGTTAGCTTATATGCATGTTTTGAAAAACATAATTAATTTTAATAAGGAGACAATATTTAATTGTAATTAATAGAATTCAATGTGAATGAAAGTTAATAAAAATTAATAAATGTTTTATATATAAAATTGGAACTCATAAAAGTCAAAAAGAAATAGGTAAGAGATATATCTTGCTTATTTCATTTTGACTTTATGAGTTCCAATTTTTTTAATTAAAAGTTTGTTAATTTTTATTAACTTGCATTCACATTGAATTCTATTATTACGATTATATGCATTTGTACTAATCACGCTTATGAGTTAAGAATGAGGAAGGTTGAATATATATAGGAAGAGTACCGGCATTGAGAGAGTGGAAAAACACTTAGGAAAAACCACCTTCATTACATCCGATGGGGGTTCAAACCCCCATCTCCTGGTCATTGGCATTCTAGTCTTTTGTGAGAGTGACACCTTAGACTAGGGCTCGGCAACTTTTTGGTAGAGTTGTGCCAAAGTAGTTATGCAAAGTTGCTCAGCGTGCCAACCAACCTAAGCTCACCCAAATCATTTATATTTTTATACTAATTAACTAGTAGCCTACAACTCTTAAAACAAATTTAGGTTGATCTTGTAAAATTTAATTATGACAACATGTTTCTAAATTGAATATTTAATATCTTAGTAGAGATCAGAATATATACAAAAGTTATAATGCCAAATGTGTCTGGTAGTAAAATTTAAGTTTCGAAAACATTGTTTTGAAATTTTAAATCAAAACAATTGAATAATTTATTAAATTATTAAATTATTTTTATTCCAATTGCTCAACATGTCTTTGAAAATGGTTGCGTGTGCCACTCTTGGCACGTATACTGTAGGATGCCGACACCTGCCTTAGACTCTGCGGCAAACCAAGCATATAAAAAATTACAGGACCATCAGTCTTTATTTCTGATATTTAAGGATAAGTATAATAATAGCTGAGGCTGTAACATTATATAAATATAGATTGAAGCTTGCCACTTAGGCTTTGCATTTCTTCACTGTGTTAATTTCTCAGAATATACAACAAGAAACCAGGCAAACTTTGAGAAATGAGAGAACCCAATATCAACACTCAGCTATGTTTTTAATGTTGTAAAATGGCACTTCTCAAATCTAGCTATGGTATTTATAATCTAAATGCAAGTATAAATCATAGGCTGGGTTTACAAATAATTACTATTATTAGAATTTTTTTGTTACTGTTGATTATATTTATAGAACCCATTTTAGCTTAATATTAAACATGTTATCAGAAACAGTTGGGATACAAGAATCATTATTCATTTAAGTGAAAAATAACAACCTGAACACTGTAACCAAATCTGGGACCTTTGGCTTTTCTGGGTATTATATTATTTTAAATGCTTTGATGGCTGTATGGTGTAAGCCATTACTCTTGTGTTAGACTAGACTGACAATGACGGGGATATCAGGGTTCAAATCCCTGTTGGATGAATTTAGGGTGGTTTTTCCAAAATAGTTTTACAATCTCCCTCCATGTAAATGTGAGTACACTTCCTATAAATTTAACCTTCCTAATCCCCAACTCATTAGTGTAATTAGTATAAATGCATGCATATAACCTGAAAAGGTATTAAGATATGGTGCAAAAAAAAAATTAGTATCGGGACTGATTCTAATTAAAACATAGCTCTCTCAGTTAATGATACACTTTAATTTATTACCGGTATGGTGTCAATGAACACCAGCTATGATTTGTTGTAGCTATTATTGGGAATAACTTTGAGAGACTGATACTTTCACTATCTATCACATAGTGATTCAATGCTTAGTAACAAGTTAAGAGTAGTACTGGATACATTATGAACCAGGGTGACTCTTTCCTCTTCCTTGGCTATGTGTAGTAGCGGATTTAGGCTTAGGCCCGGGCCTAGGACGGCAAATTTTGAGGGGCGCCAAAATTTTTAATTGAAATTATATATTTTAATTACAAGCAATTTATTATTAATTCTATATTTAATTGTTATGTTAAAAAAATTAATGTTTAATTTATACCTGA
>CABFOV010010129.1:0-17168 GCA_902141375.1 Timema poppense
TTGATTCGGACGAATATGGGGGTACTCGCAAGAACGTAACTTTGCGCAAATACACTTCCGCTGCAACCAGTCTTGGAAAGAAGTCACTACACAATAAACAAAACAAACCTATTAAATTAAGTGTGTCTGTCTGTCATGAACGTTGCATGATATTTATCTCATGCAGAGGTCTGACATTTTAAAATCAATAGCCCCTGTCCACAAACATGTGCACCTAGAAACAGGAAATTTAAAATTTTGGATCTGATTTTTATTTCTTAATTTATAATAATAATAATAATAATAATATTTAGCACAGCGTCTTACTACCCGTTCGAGTTATACGCTTTTAAGTACTAATTACTCTAATGGATTGGGAAGGACAAATTAGAGGAAGTGAACCTGCATTTACGTGGAGGGAGAGTGGAAAACCATTTAGAGAAAACCACCCCCAGTTCACTTGACAGAGATTCGAAACTCGATCTCCCCCGTCCTCGGCAGTCTAGCTCAACACGACAAGCGCGTTAGCCAACTACGCCGCCGAGGCGGGTCTTAATTTATAAAAATTCTGGGCCAGAAGAAATAAACTTAAGAGATTTTCTTTTTATTTCTGGCTGTTTGCCCAGCGTAACCATGAAATTCATAGCATGGCTACCCCGGTCAACGCTTGACGGATCTGCTAGTTTACATTAAACTAGCGAATTCACACAAAACACAGTCCGTACAAAAATAACAGCCCGAGCCAATAAACAAAACACATTTGACGCAGGTGTCAATAAGATCACGTTACTGAAGTTTTATAAAATTTCAACTCATCTATCTAATAATACACACCTGCTTCTGTGGTTGCGTGGGCTAATACGATACACTCATGTTGGACTGGAATGCCAAACATGGGGAGATCGGGGTTTGACCCCAGTCTGGTGGTTTTTCCTAAATGATTTTCCCCTCTCCCTACACACAAATGTGTGTGCAATTCAACCTATATTAAACCTTCCTAATCCCTAATACATTAGAGTAATTAGTTCATATGCGTATAAAACCCAAAATGGTAGTAACACGCGGTGCTAAAAAAATAAATATATATACCCTGATTTTGGTTGAAAGAACAGCAGAGAAAATTAAACACATTTCTTTGCAACCAACATTAATATAATTTGTTTTTTTTTATATATAAATATTGATAATATCTATCAAAAGTGACAGCATTGAATTACATGACTTGATGCATGAATATATTAAAATTGTTTAATTAACCAACTTCTTCTGTTCTTACTACTGAAATCAAGATTACTGAAATTATTTCAGCTTCATATTAATACGTTGTGTTAATTACAATATGTTAGTATGAAGGATTTATCATAACTTTATATTAAATTATCTTTTAAATTTGAATTTATCATCCAATAAAAGGTATAATTATTTTTGAGTGCTTTTTTTTTACTACCAGGGTTTTACTGTATATTAAAATCTAATTTTTTTTATCATCGCATCCGTTCATTTTAAGCTCTTATGCACTAATTATGTTAATGGTTTTAGTGAAAAGGAAGGTTAGATTTAAAGAAAGTGTACCCGCATTTGATTGGAAAACCACCATCAATATACCTGGCCGAGATTCAAAACGGGATCTTCTTATTATCGGCAGTCCAACCTACTTCGAGAGTAACTAGCGCGCGCTAGACCATTCAGCCAACAAAGCGTTTGCTCGGCATGTTTGTGCCGACAGACTGATTGGAATACGGTTGAATCTGATCAACACGGCGGTGAAATATCAGTAGTTATGGTGGCTTCTCACCAGATACCCATGAGAGATATATTGTAACCTCACAGGCGCTAATTCTCCCCGCCCGGTGACACCAGGATGCTGCACTCCTTTCTCATTTGATACTTCGCAGCCTTTGGAATTTTTTCCACCCCATCCAACAATCACCAAGAGGATTGGTTGGGTAGTAAGTGTATGTTCCGATATTGTTTTACCCCCCTTCTCCTCCCCTGAAGCATATTTTCACTCCATATAAAAGGTGGGAACATGTCCTCTGAAATGTTTCCTCCTCACCATCACTTCCCCTCACCCCCCCTTCCCCCCAGTGCAGTCAAGCTTTAGAGGATTTTAAATATGTGAGACGTTATTGTCAATGAAATATTAATATAGTTTTCTTTTTTTTTTCTATTCGACTGGCAAATTATATTAGTTTCATATTTTATGAGTTACCGGCTACAGATATATAAGTCCCAGGTTCGATCCCAGACACTTCCAAAACTTTTTTCTGTGAAACAGTGTGTCTGTAACATGGTCAAACCCAATGAAAAAGTAGCAACTCCGGTCTAGAAAACTGAAGATTAGCGGACAAATGATTCTTTGTGCTGACACCCTCTATCCGCAGAAGCTGGCAGTATCTTTACCCACAAAATACTGCAGTTTGGTCGATATGGCTCGACTGCGGGTTTTCTTTTAGAAATACGATTACTTATTTAACTACTAGATTAAATTTAAAGGTCGAGGATGAAATTAACCAACAATTTAATTATTTTCTTTCAAATTCCTTTATTAAATTATAACTTGGTACAGACATGAAACATTAAGTGTCTTAAGGACATTTTTAACAAAAGTATTGTTAAAAACATGTTAACAAAAAACCTTTCAATCATATATATATATATATATAAAATTTTAAAAATTACATTTCAAAACAAGTAGAGATCAAACAAAAATGTAATAATTTTGTTTACAAATTAGAAACATGACCGGACGTCTACACTTTCAAATAAGCCAGTTTTTCACGAATCTATGATATTACATATTTCCCTAGACCTAGATTAGCGAGAAGAATTTTAACAAGCCTAACTTACCGATAATATCAATCAATATATCATACACGTTTGCTGACAATAGAATTAAGAACACCATTTCTACAAGAATATTAACATTACAACACAATAGTCATGAGCAGACCCAGATTTTTACAAGCTAAAAAAATAGTGAGAAAATGTATTAAAATAAAAATACAACTTAAAATTGTAAACAACAAATCAGAAACAATATACATGAATACACGAAACAAGTTATTTACAAAATTAATGGAAACTTAAATAGATTTGTATAAAACTAATAGAGCCTGCCTGGGTATTGATTTAATTACATATTTTAAATCCTTCCAGTTAAAAAACCTGAAAAGCGAAATTTTGGTAAGAATTTTTGCATTCCACTAAACATGAATATTTATTTATAAATATCCGCTTCATAAGAACCATCGCAGAATATTCTCAGTCCGTTAGTTTGTGTGGGGGAAAGATTTTTTTTCTCTCTCTATAGAGAAGCCACACATTTACAAAAGATTAATCTACACTAATATTATAAAGTGCTAAGATTTGGGTTTTTTTTGTTTGTAATGGATAAACTTAAAAATTACTGGACAGATTTTAAAAATTCTTTCACCAATATAAAGCTACATTATCAGCGAGTAACATAGGCTATATTTTATTTTGAAAATTTAATTTATTCCTCATAAAAATGTCGATAGTTCACTTATATTTTATGGTATTTTCCGTTCACGATAGGTTTTTTACCTGATGACAGTTCGAAAATCATATGTTTAGGTTTTGGGTTGCCAACACTTGTAAAAGATCACAGTTTTGTTATAAATGTAAAGATCTTTAATTACCTGTTATATATTACATTTAAAATAACGTAAACTTAAGTTTTCTCATATTATTTCATTTTTTCAAATAATTTCTTTTTGTCCTACTCGAAACAATATTTTAAACAAAATTAAAAGTACTTATTTTTCGTTTTGGAACGTTACTAATTTTGTGTAATATAGTGCACACATCAATACCTTTTAATACAGGCATCGTATTTACTTGGAAAAGAGAAAATTGTCATTTTTTTACAGACAATACACGATTTTATGATTATTTTATCTTATTTTGAAATATTTAACTGAATAAAGTATTTTCATATATAAATAATATTGTCCTAAATTACTGTGGTTAACTATCACATTAATATATTACCATCTGTTTTCATTATAGTCATCCAAAGTGATAGATGTCAGCTGTTGGCGGAGGGATATATTAGGGACTACTTTTAGTAACATTTCGATCTGTCATCCAGGTAAACTTAGCTCGTGAATGACTTATAGTCTATGATGATTTTTCAATATGTGTGTAGAAAATAATAATGCGGGGGGAGGGGGGTTTCCAGTATTTCATAGAGATACTTAAAAATCGACGAAAGACAAGAGAACCAAAGGAGGCTGTTGGAAGAGAGGTACAGACAGCTTCCAATCCATTCTAATTTTAAACGAGACAATCTTTGTAGTATAAAGAAAACGATTAATTGTTTTACTGAACAAAAATTAAAACTCTATCTTTGTAACAATGCATCAGTGACTAATATTAATATTAATATTAATAGCTCGTCCATTTAATCCACCATTAAAAGCTCATTTTGCACGTTTTAATTGTACTACTTGCGAGTCGAAGTTGGCCGAGTTATCTCAACTCCCGACTTCTCATATTTAGCCGACAATTTACACACACGTCCATCACAGACTCTGCCTTAAAATATGAGTGAAGAATGACCCTGGGCATGAGACGACTCCTGAATAGCTCAGTGGTTAGAACATCGGCTTCTTAAGCCAAACGTTCCGAGTTGGATTTTTGTGTCTTTTTACTATTTAAAGGAAATAAATGATTAAAGTAGACTTTAGTTATGACTTTTTTAATAAATTACATTAGCCGTAGAGCCCCCCATATTTATGGGTAATAAGCGCCCATATCTACCGCGGTTTTTTTCAAACCGCAGATAATACCGAACTCTTATATAACGTGATAATTCATGTAACATACATCAGTACGGTAAAATTTAATTGATAAATTATTCAAAGTAAGACATTATCATCATTATAAATAAAGTGTTCTGTACATTGCATTGTATATACTAATCTCCAGTTTTCTTGTTGTGATGATCATTGATGATTAATGATGATTCAAATCAACTTTTTTTTCTTTAATTAAAGAATAAATAAAATTGGGCAGGGGTTAAATCACGGATAACCGAATCAGCGGATTCGGCGGACCTACTTTATTATATTATCGGTGTTATTAATTTGATAGAAAATATTTATTTTTCTAATATAAAATAAAAATAGGTTTGTTCTATCCCTACTACTACTACTACTACTACTAATAAAAAGGGCTCATGAATAAAATACAAGCACACATGATCACGGTATGTGATGTAAAATAAATACTAAAAAAAAAATACTATTACATGTAAAAAAAATGGGGTCTTGTAACAACATTTTCATGGCCTGTGGACAACCTGCATAGAAAGTACGCACCTGAACAACACACAATAAATATTTCACAACTATATAAAAACGACAGGGGGTACCCGAATGAGACAGTGACATACAAATATCCCCGAAACGGTTGTTCCAAGTATTACATCACTCGTGTGAAAATCTTTTAGTTTTCTAAGTTACAGTCGCAAGTAATATATCGATCTAGATATACATCAAACATCTTACACATTAGCTACGCTATTATTGGAATTAATTAACTAATTAAATATATGAAAAAGTTTGTATATTATTATGATAATAATAACTCTAAATATAAATAGATAAATATAAATCTTGCTGTTTTTCATACACTCAATAAGTTAAGAAGTGCATTGAATGAAGTCACTAAAGTTAAAAGTATCCTGTCGAGTCTTTGAAAATTTTTTTTTAATGCAAATCCTTTCACCAAACAAAAGTTTGACGGAAATCGGTTGAGAAGACCTTGAATACGAACAGTCTCGAGGATCCTTGAGTTATAGACTATGAATATAATAACACATTAACCACGTAACTTCTCTGATCAAAGATTGCCATTAGAACAGTAGTTTATAACCTTTTTGCAGGGTTCGACTACAAATATTTCTCTCCCCCGAGAGAGCCATCGCGTTCCTCGAGCTACTCCAAGTTTAATAACATGAGCGAGGAGGGTAGAATTGAGAGAAAATGTACCCATACTAAAAATCTTGATTTTCCTTGTTACAAACCAAACGAGCGCGACAATTTTGCGTTCCCCATCAGTGCTGGTTTTAGTTACCATACATTACCTATACAGTGCTAGCCTCAGGACTTGATGTTGGTTGGTTCAAACCCAGCCAAGGTCGAGAGATTTTTCTCAAACAATTCCTTCAGAGGGGAAGTAAAGCCGTCGGCTCCATGTCGATTGTGGAATTTAAAACTATTATTATCATCACCGCGTCTTACTACCCGTTCAGGTTATACGCACTTACGTTAATGTGTAATAGTAGGGTGATTGTGAGATGAAATGGAGGACCTACAGTTTAACGTGGGATCCGAACCACGGTGGAGGGCCTGGCATTCCCCACATTCACAAGATGTCTTGTCAGAGGTGAAGGAAGGGTTTGGTAATCAGATAAATCTGTGCCGGGACCGAGAATTGAACCCCGGACTCTCCAGCACAGAAGTCTTGACACCTTACCCCTTGGCGGCCAGGTCACCCACTAAAGTAAATAAAAAAGTTTTTTTTTTTGTTAAGATTTTATTTAACTTCCTGAATAAATTTTCTTTTTATACATGTTTTTTTTCCCCTTCTACACAATTTTAAAACAAAGGCTGAAAATTTTCTGGAGCAGCACCCCCACTAATTTTAGCTACGAGCTACCACTGACTAGGGGTGTAAAACAAAAATCCCTTACCTGGAAATAGTTACCCTAAATATGAGACTATCAATAAATGTAGAGCTAGTGAGCAGTAACAATGTACCAAATGTCAACACTCGCAATTAATGTGTGCTACGGACGTCATCTTGGAAAATTGCGGTAAATATTTGGTTTTTAATCGATTTCTCATGAACAGTTGAATATGTCACCAAAAAAAAAAATCAAATAAATGTTGAAGGAATTCAAAATGTGCACATATATATATTTATCAATTTTTGTAAATCTGCAAAAATTACCGAGTTATATGGCAAAGGAAAAAATTGTTTTTTCATCTTCAAGATATTTGTGAAATAAAAATTCAACATGAAACTAAGTATTTTTATTTACCGAGATTTTAAATGATCATCAACAAGGAATATATCTCAAGGCTTGGGTAGGAGTATCAAAAATTGACTTTAATTATTTTTAAAC
Source organism: Timema poppense (assembly GCA_902141375.1). Lineage (NCBI taxonomy): Eukaryota > Metazoa > Arthropoda > Insecta > Phasmatodea > Timematidae > Timema > Timema poppense. Next base: position 7,136 of record CABFOV010010129.1, read on the forward strand.
ACTTGTTTTTACCACACTTTCGGTTATATGCTTATGTACTAGTTACACTAATAGTTTTAGGGATTAGGGAAACTACACTTAGTACGCACGACGGAGATTGTATTCAAACCTCGATCAAATTGTCATCGGAAGTCTATTCTACCACAAGAGAAGTGTCTTAGACCAGGCAGCCACCGAAGAGGATTAAAAAAAATAATATTTAGCTCCGCGTCTTACTACCCGTTCGGGTTATACGCTTTAAGTACTAATTAATCTAATGGATTAGGAATCGGAGAGGTTTAATTAGAGGAAGTGAACCCGCATTTGCGTGGAGGGAGAGTGGAAAACCATTTAGGAAAACACACCCCCAGTTCACCCGACCGAGATTCGAAACTTGATCTCCCCGTCCTTAGCGGTAGAGCTCAACACGACAAGCGCGTTAGCTAACTACGCCACAGAGGCGGGTAGGATTTTTTTTAAAAATGAGCGTTTTATTACTCAGACTATAAAATTATATGAAAAACAAAATGTAAAGATTTGATAGAATAGTGAAATCAACTGAATTACTCATTCAACTAGTTTTCATCAAGTTAGGTAACAAAAACCAGGAGAGCTCTCGCGAGATGGGACTTCAGGGTGACTACAGTAGCCCCGTGACTTCTTTGTTGCTGACTGACAGCTCACAGCTGACTTCTGATAGTCAACATTTAGGTATATACCTACATTTTGATTGTCTGAAGTGTCAGCTGCTAAACCACATGTTTTTGCAGAACATTTGGTTCAGCGTAGGGATACATAATTTGGTCTGGTAACTTTTCAAGGCAGTCAGCACCAAAGAAGCCATGAGGCTACTGTACACAGGGCTCTGAGCACCGAGGAACCGCTCGTTTACATTCACTGGAATCCCATCAAGTCTTCACGAAACTCAAGTGCACGAGTTTTTCTGGCGTTGGAGAAGGAGTCGTCGGTATGGTACATTCCCGACGTTATTTTACTTGGATGACGGCTCAAAAGGCTACTAGAAATAGTCCCTAATGTATCCCCAAGCTGACATCTTTCACTTTGGACAACAGTAATGAAAACATATAGTAACATATATAAATGTGATAGTTAACCACAATAATTTAAGTCGCTATTATTTATATTTACTTGAGGTCAGGCTCAAAGTTTATTTATTATTTTATTCCACTTAAAAAAAAACTAGTCACAGCATTTTCACGCAAGGTCTAATGAACATAGCTTCAAAATGGCGACCAATGAATTTAAATCGCGTGATTGAACATGAAAGAAACAAGTTCTTGACAATGATGCACACACACAGTGGATACAAACATTTTATTCAGTTAAATATTTAAAAATTATCAAATAATCATAAAATAATTTATTATATTGTCACAAAAATTTTAAAGTATTAATGTATGCACTATCTTACACATCAAAGATAACATTCCTAAACAAAGAATAAGTACTTTTAATTATGTTTAAAATATTGTTTCGGATTGGGTAAAAAATAAATTATTAAAAATATTGAAATTGTGTGAGAAAATTTAGGTTTACGTTATATTAAATGTAAAATATAACATGCAACTAAAAATAAATAACGTTTATGACAAAACAGTGATCTTTTACAAGTGTTGGCGACCCAAAACCTAATCATATGATTTTCAAACTGTCATCCAGGTAAAAACCTATCATGAACAGACTCTACTGGGGGCTCACATTATACATATAAAGGACTCTTTTTATCGTATGACCGAGAGGGGCATGACATTCAGGTGTGACCACTTTATGTGTAGACTGTTATCCGCTCCAGTGGCAGAGAGCGTTGCCACCTACAGAGGTTGTCTACACGTCGTCGTACCCGCAATAGGATTATAAGTGAATATGAAGGCGTGGAGCCAGTATGATTCTTAACCTAACTAACCAAAACCCTGGATACCGTCGGGATCACTCCCCTTAACGGAACAATATTCAAGGTACCGGCCGGGTATTGAACCCAGCACCCCTGGCTCCGTAGCCGGGCGCAGTGACCACTTCACCGTGAGCACGGTCACTTCCAGGTAAAACCCTAATACGACTGAACTAACTTCATAAATTATTTTAGAATTTCTTGACAGAGTATCTATTCAACGGTTTTCCCAGTATCCGAGGTGATTGCGACTCCCAATTATGCCGAATAATCGAGGGTTCAGCTGAATTTGTCAATGGAAGAAGTGATAATTACTTTTCTCCTTTCAATTTCTTTGTGTCTTTACGACAGTAGCCTCCTGTAAGCGCATTCTTCATGCAACCCTCCGCCTTACATCTTGGTGTGGTGCCCCCGTGCGATTTACAAAAACCCCCTTTCACGGCGTTCTTTGTGCAATCCCCCAACTTGCATCTCCGAGAGCTCCCTCCGTGCGCCAGACAGAAACCCCCCATCTGCGAGTATTTCAAGCAACCGTCCTTCTTGCATTTCCCCGAAGTCCCGCCGTGATTGATACAAAAGCCACCTATCTGAGAATATTTAGAGCAACCCTCCGCGCTGCACCTCCTCAAAGTGCCCCCATGGGACACACAGTAGCCCCCCGTCTGCGCGTGTTTGGGACAACCCTCCGCCTTGCATCTCCGCGAAACCCCGCCGTGCGCTATGCAATAGCCACCTTTTATAGCGTATTTGGGACAATCTTCAGATTTGCATTTCCTCGAACATCCTCCGTGCCTCACACAATAACCGCCCTTCTGAGGATAGTAGGAACAATCTTCAGCCTTACATATCTGGGGGATCCCTCCGTGCGATATGCAATATCCACCCGTCTGGGAGTACTTGTAGCAATCTTCTACCTTGCACCTCCGCGACACAGCCCCGTGGGTTGTACAGTAGCCACCTTTTATCTCTTTCTTGGTGCAACCATCCACGATGCAATCCAACATGATCCCCCCGTGAGCGATGCAATAGCCGTCCGCCCTGGCGTGCATGGGGCAATCTTCCGACAGGCATCTGAGGGAGACGCCTCCGTGGAACACGCAGTAACCATTTGTCCGCGCGTATTTCGCGCAACCCTCGGCCTTGCATTTCCGCGAGGTACCTCCGTGCGACAGGCAGTAACCGTGCGACTGAGCGTACTTAGAGCATCCTTTCGTCTTGCACTTGGAATCATCCTTGGTTGCTTCGTTCTGTCCACCGTGGTCTCCTTTCGGGGCGGCGTTGGCGCAACCTTCTGGTTTTTGGTCTGATAACATCCCTTCCTGTGTTTTACAACTCTCGCTCTTCAGAGGGTTTGCGCAACAATCTTTCACCTCGCTGGGAATGTCTTTAGGAAGCTCATCAAAATAACCAGTTTCCCCTGTTCGTGCACTTGGCTCGTCCAACTGTTCAAGGAAAGGGTCGACCTCTATCTGGAATACAAAATAATATAAAATTACTTCCAGTAAGCGACGTTAAGACTGAATTTAATAAGAGTATTCCTAAAATTGAGGCCCACAATTTAAATGTCATCAATCAATATTTTACAAGGGAGCACACATTCAAACGAGTTTTTTTTTTTGCGACCTGGTTTCTGAGATCAAAAATCAGCGCAACCAGGATACCAGCTTGCAAAGCCTCGTCGTAGTTTCAAGTGAACGTAGTATATCTTTGGGTCACGGCCGTAGAGACCCAGTGTCACACGCGTTGAGTTACGATTCTAGATGACTTGTCTTGTCACCCAGTCTTAAAAATCTAGGATCAGTGGTTTCCAGTCAATTCCTCGACAATGGCTACCGTATTTCTTCGATTCTTGGACAAACTTTTGTTTTTATTCCATTTAATTATAATAATATTTATCACCGCGTCTTACTACCCGTTCGGGTTATACGCTTTAAGTACTAATTACGCTAATGGACTAGGAATTGGGAAGGGTGAACCCGCATTTGTGTGGAGGGAGAGTGGAAAACCATTTAGGAAAAAACCACCCCCAGCTCATCCGACCGAGAATTTGAACCTCGGTCTCTCCGTCCTCAGCAGTCGAGCTCAACACGACAAGCGCGCGTTAGCCAACTACGCCACCGAGGCGGGTTCCATTTAATTGTTTTTAAAAGTGAGGCGACTTAACACTCTAATGGCGTTTTGGAATCTCAATTATTTTTCGACCAACGTTCTTTAACGATATATTATAGTGAAGATAAAGAGGGCTAAGAAGAATCAGATCCTGGCGCCGATTCAGATTTAGAAGAAAGTGATACCAACACACCTACCAAAAAATAAAGTACATTTGTTGTCAATAAATTGCATTATGTGATGTTTTTTTTCTCTCTTAGATATTGGCATTTTAGTGGTTTTTTTTATTTACTTTCTTAGTTTCAATACTTTCTTTTGTTGTTGGTAATGAAAAATTAAGGTGTCTTAAGATCGAAAAAATACGGTTGGTTTCAAGCTACCCATCAAGTTCCGATAGAATGAAACCTAGGTCGGGGGATTGAGCAGTAACAATGTATCTTTATTTCTAGAGGCAAACTCTACCTCTCTGTCCAGTGGCAGCGGTGCGAAGTGCATTCCCGTTTTAAAATTGTAAAAGCCATATTGTGATCCATTCTTATTATTAATAGCTGGTATCCTTATTTCCTGTGCCTTATTACGTTTGTAACATATTGTATGTTTAAAAGAAAGAAAAATAAACGATTTTCCTTAAAGAGATAAAATTGAACGTGATTTTCTTTATTTTTTTTTTAAAAGAGTCTCACAACTCATTACGAGTTATACCCATATGAACCAGCTACGCAAATGTAGTATGGACGATAAGGTTGAGTTTACAACAAGTATACCTGTATTTATGGGGGAAGGGGGAGAGAGAGAGAGAGAACACCTTAAGTACATTTGTCCATAATTCTATCTGCAATCTCCCTGTCGTCAGCAGCCCAGTCTATTGAAAAACTGACACCTTAGACCATTCAACCACCAAAATGGATCATCGCATATTGATATATATATATATAAATTTCTCATTCTGAAACTACCAACATAAACCATACATTTCCCACAAAGGACAAGACTGAACTGATGGGATAAGTTGCATAGCCGTTTTGTGTGTGTGTGTGTGCATGTATTATTATTATTATTATTATTATTAGCACCGCGTCTTACTACCCATTCGGGTTATACGCACTTACGCTAATGTGTAATGGTAGGGTGATTGTGAGATGAAATGGAGGACCTACAGTTTAACGTGGGATCCGAACCACGGTGGGAGGCCTGGTATTCCTCACATTCACAAGATGTCTTGTCAGAGGTGAAGGAAGGGTTTGGTAATCAGATAAATCTTTGACGGGACCGAGGATTGAACCCAGGACCCCCAGCACGGAAGTCTGACACCTTACCCTTAGACCACAAGGTCACAGTGTGTGTGTGTATATATAAATAACTACTAAACTTTTAACAATGAGATTCCCGACTTTTTCCCTGATCATTTCTTAAAATTCCCCGACTCAACAGTATGTACACACCCTTCTACTCCCCCCCCCCCCTTTTTGGTTTCATTAATTTTTTTAATAATTGTAGTAAGTTTTAATATTTAAGTAAACGTTTTTTTTATTTGTACTGATATGTCTACTAAGAATAAGAAAATTAGAAAATACATTACACAGCTGAAAAAAAAAGTTTGAATAATTTGGTGATTTACCGATTATTATATTTTTTTATTTTGATTTAAAAAACATTTTCCATGGAACTTTTTGTTGTAAATTACCAAATTCCCGTTTTTTCCCCTATCACTTCAAATTCACGGCTAATTCCAGTTTTCCCGGATGGTAAATTCTGCCACCTTTAGCTATGATTGTGCCAACATTTTCATATAGAGGGTGTTATATGGTCAACACGAACCCTCCAGTCGTCGATCTCACTTTTCTAGACGAGATCCGCTACTTCTTTATCCAAGTAGTGCCTCATTTGTCCTCATTTCAGAGCCACCACTTCACAGAAAAATGCACCGAGGATCAAAACCGGGACCTCCGTATCTTTAGCCAGGACCAACACAACACAGATCCGGTACATAGCCTTATGTGATCTTTTTTAAAGTTTTTATAATGTTACAAAAATCACAATTATCAAAGAATGATGAATCAATATCCAGGAGACAAATTAATAAAAAATAATATATTAATAATATTTAGCACCGCGTCTTACTACCCGTTCGGGTTATAAGCTTTATGTACTAATTACCCAAATGTATTGGGATTTGCGAAGGTTGTATTAGAGGAAGTGAACCCGCATTTGTGTGGAGGGAGTGTGTAAAACTATTTGGGAAAAACCCCCCTCAGTTCACCCGACCGAGATTCGAACCTCAATCTCCACATCCTCGGCGGTCAAGCTCAACACGACAAGCGCGTTAGCCAACTACGCCACCGAGGTGGGTCAAATTAATAAAAATAAAAAAGAACAACTCAAAACCCGTATCCAGTTGATCCAAAAGGAATAAGACTAGCATTTGCTCTTGATAGGTCCAGCTTTCATATCCTGGGTAGGCGCAATGAAGGTATATTTACTCTCACATACCGTATTCATGAATACTCCGTTGATTATGTTGGAGAACACAACAATTCATCAGTCTGACGATTTAATTAGTCACTCTAGCAATAGACTAGACTGTACACGAGACGGGGACATCGAGGTTCGAATCCCGATAAGACTTTACAGGCAAGGCGCGAAATTTTCAGTTCACCGGGGGGCGACCAAACATTTGGGTCTGTCTGATAGCTAAAATTTTTTGTTTTTATAAAATGTGTTCCAAAAAACATCCAAAATATATAGGCTCAGATTCTCGTCTCTCAAATCGGCGTGCTTTCAAACAAAAATTACAAATCTATATCAACAGATGTGAGAACATTTCTGTTTTCGAAAACTTGGGTTGGCCTCCTAAAAATAAAAAAATAAAAATATTCAATTTCGTATAAAAAAATAAAGAAGCTCTTCATATTTGGATTCGAGCCTGGATCTTCTGTCGGCAGTTAGCCAGTATACAAACTTCTGTTTCCTTCAATCAGACATTGATTGGAGAAGATTCGTGGTGAAAAATTGTTCTTCAATATGCTCACATTTTGTGCTGTTGTACCAGTGAGCACAGCTCCATGTAAGAGGGGCTTCAGCTGCCATAACAGACTCAAGACGGCTTACAGGAACTCTCTAAAGACCGAGACACTGGACGATTTACTCAGAATTTCTGTAAGTGAACCCCTCCCTGAACTAAAGTTTTACCCAAAAGCTGTGCTTGACAAGTGGTACTTCTGTGCAATAAAGTGCTAAAGTACATACATTTTAAAAATTATTAATTTTTTCTCTCTTCATAACCACGAGTATAAAATAGTATTATATTATTATTGGCACCACGTCTTACTACCCGTTCGGGTTATACGCACTTACGCTAATGTGTGATGGTAGGGTGATTGTGAGATGAAATGGAGGACCTACAGTATAACGTGGGATCCGAACCACGGTGGAGGCCTGGCATTCCTCACATTCACAAGATGTCTTGTCAGAGGTGAAGGAAGGGTTTGGCGATCAGATAAATCTGTGCCGGGACCGAGGATTTCATTATTATTAATTTTATATATGTTTTACTTAACAATGACATGCAAAAATCATAAAATAGCAAGTTTGATCCCCGATAACTAGTGAAATGTAATGATTTTAAATAAAGGGATCATTATTTATAGATCATAATTATAAACTTGTTAGAATTGTGCAATACATTACTGTCAACGAAACATAAGACATAATTTTTTTTATTAATAATTTATACTTTTTCCCAGTAAATGACAAAATATTACCGTTTAATATTTAATGTAAAAAAAAAAAAGTACATTTATTTTAGAAATATGATTTGTTTAACCATTAAATTATAAGGTAGGTGAAGGCACCAACTTAACAATTCCATTGTTTATCATTTTATTAATGGCTATTAAATTGGTACAAACATTAAAACAAAGTGTCTTAAAGATTTTTTTTTACAAACTTACCAAACAAAATAAACCTTTAAAGTAAAAGTAAAATTTAAAAAAAATCATAGTACAAAAATACATCTTTGCCGGAATTATAATTAACTTACGTTTCGCGATCAGGATCGATAGATATATATATATATATATATATATATATATATAAATATTTCACAACTCTATAAAAATGATACGGATACACAAATGAGACATCGACACTTATCAGATTCTTCCCAATATCTCGAAACAGTTGTTCTGAATATTATTTCACTTTTGTGATAATGTTTTAGTTTTCAAAGTTATAGTCTTAACTGTGTCACACATAAAATATTAATCTATGTATATTTATATATCAACACCTTCCACATTACCTACACTATCTTAAGAATTAATTAACTAGTTAGATGTAGATTAAAAAGTTTGTAAATGATAGAAGATAGGAATAGGCTACCTTTAAAAATAAATAAATAATAATTCATATTTAAAATATATATATATATATATATATAAAACCAATAAATCAAGAAGTAGATTATAAGGAACCGCTTCCACTTTAAAATTTATTATTATTATTATTAGCACCGCGTCTTACTACCCATTCGGGTTATACTCTAATGTGTAATGGTGGGGTGATTGTGAGATAAAATGGAGGACCTACAGTTTAACGTGGAATCCGAACTACGGTGGAGGCCTGGCATTCCCCACATTCACAAGATGTCTTGTCAGAGGTGAAGGAAGGGTTTGGTAATCGGATAAATCTGTGCCGGGACCGAGGATTGAACCCCGGATGCCAGCACAGAAGTCTGACACCTTACCCCTAGACCACCAGGTCACCCAACTTTAAAATTTAAAGAGTAAAGAATTCCCACAGATGGGTTATTTGAATTTTTTTTAACACAAATCTTTGATATACAAAAGTTCATTTAAAACAAGTTTGAAGGAAGTCGACTAAAAAAGAACTGGGGGGAATCGTCGTTGAACGGAATCCCCAAAAGTTTTAAATACATAAATCCTAGCGTATGTACATTAAAAAAAAACATATTGGCCCAAATATAGTGCAATGTTATTCTCCGAAAAATTCCCTTCCAAAAAATGTAATTGTATTATACACGCAGCCACCTGTTAAGATTCCTGCAGAGGTCTTGTTTGTAGCTTACCATGACTGTACTAGCTGGCCGAAAAGAATTGTGTGTTCCTGAGACTAAAACTGTGTCAAATGTTTTAAGTTATTAACCCGAGGTATTTTCGAAGCATTTTAAGGTCGTATTATTGCGAAGTCATACACTTTCCGAGCCGATGTAGTGCTTTTATAAAACTGTAGTACAATTTTAGACCTTTATAAATGGAGTAGACCTAATAGTGGATATTAAGAGCTCATTTAACCCATAAATTAGTTTAGCGTCTCTTGTCAAAGTCTCTATACACCGGGTTTTCCAGTATCCAAGGTGATCTCAGATAATCGAGGTTCAACTGAATTTGTAATTGCATATTGCAGAAGAATTGTCAATTATTTTCCCCCCTTCAATTTCTTGCTGTCTTTTCGACAATAACCCCCCGTGAGAGCATTCTTCATGCAACCCTCCGCCTTACATCTTGGTGTGGTGCCCCCATGCGATATGCAAAATCCACCCTTCACAGCGTTCTTAGTGCATTCAGCGGACTTGCACCTTCGAGAGGTCCCTCCGTGCGTCAGACAAAAACCCCCCATTTGCGAGTATTTGGGGCATCCTTCTGCTTTGCACCGTCCCGATGTCCCCCCGTGTGTGACGCAGAAGCCGCCTATTTGAGCGTATTTAGAGCAACCTTTGGCGGTACATCTTCTCGACGTACCCCCGTGGGCCACACAGTAGCCCCCGGTCTGCGCGTGTTTGGGACAGCCTTCCACCTTACATCTTCGTGAAATCCCACCGTGCGCTATGCAACACCCTCCCTTAACGGCGCTCTTCGCGCAACCTTCCGTATTGCATCTCTTCGACGTCCCGCCGTGCGAGACGCAATAACCGCCTATCTGAGAGTACTTGGAGCAATACTCCGCCTTGCACCTCCGAGAGACACCTGCGTGTACTGCACAGTAGCCCCCTTTCACCGCTTCCTTCACGCAACATTT
>CABFOV010010130.1:0-17166 GCA_902141375.1 Timema poppense
GCTGAAATGTGAATAACTGACTATTTCAGTTAGATGCTACTCACATATTAGGTGATCTATCTCGTCCAAATCGCCGTTATAACCATGGTCCAACGGAATGACAGCTGTGGTATCTGCTCGAGCGCAGAACGGCACACCATCCGATAAAGTGAAGGGCGTGGCGGCCGTCTCCGGGAGCTGTGCTGTCACATCCCAATAATCTGAAATTAAATAAATATATATTAATTACTATCACAGGGGCAAAAAACTACACACCAATCATGCTCAAATCTAAAGCCGGAAATTAATTACCCGCCGTGAAAACCCCCTCCTCAGTAAAATACAGCAGCTGGTTCAGTCCATCGGGTGCAGACGTCGATGTTGTGTCTTCTTGGAGGTCTATAAAAAGAGCAAATACCTCTGTACACCAAATACTTTTTATCATGTAAAATAGTTACCCATTAAAATATACAAAACAAATTAAACATACCAGAATTTATCCAGGTTTCCAGAGCATCAAAACTCATTTTTTTTATGGTAATCGGATGCAATCAATTACTATAATGATCGACTATATTGATTTTGAGGCCTATTTATACTCCCTCATTTTTGTTTTTCCACTAATATCAAGGTTATTTTCTAACTCAATAACAAATTACGCCTCCAAGGTTATTAGGCTTCAAGGATATTCCGAGAAAACAACGCGTTCTAGTGGTGTTTCAAGTAGTAAATGGAGATTGTAAGATAACATATTCTATAGTCCCCAGCCACGGCTGCTGCTCTAGAGTCTATGGTCCACCCACCAAATATGTTGCAGGCGATGTAGGTGGGAGGTCTTCCTGATATTTAATCACCAATTAGCATATAGATTTTTGTAATATCCGTGTTTTATTCACTCCCCCGTGCGCCGATCGATCATAGGGGGGAAGGAACTTTTTTTAAATATAGACAGTTTTTTTTATATGAAGGGATGTAGTTAGTTCTCGCCAGGGATGTTGCTTGTCCCTCCTCAGCACACATTAATAATCAATTAGCACACATTAATAATCAATTATCACACACTAATAATCAATTAGTACACACTAATAATCAATTAGCACACATTAATAATCAATTAGCACACATTAATAATCAAAAGGTGCGACTAAACTTTCTAGGGGCTACGTGACTTCAAACAAGGATGTTTAACGTGCGTCATTCCTGTAAAATTGTTTAGTAAATAAATATATATTTTATAATATCCGTGCGCCGATCGATCATAGGGGGAAGGAACTTTTTTTTAAATATAGACTGTTTTTTGATATGAAGGGATATAGTTAGTTCTCGCCAGGGATGTTGCTTGTCCCTCCCCAGCACACATTAAACGAAACATAGGCGTGGAGGAGAGCTGAATGTTCCCCAGTTCGTGAATAATTATTTAGCACACATTAATAATCAACATGTCTGGGGGTAGACGCTACCAACAGAAGGTGTCAACAGCCAGGGATGCAGCTTGTCCATCCCCCTGCACACATCAATAATCAATTAGCACACATTAATAATCAATTATCACACATTAATAATCAAAAGGGGCAACTAAGGTTTCGAGTTACAAGGTGGCAAGTTAAGCTACTATAGAGTATAGATTTTTTTGACGGCTACGTGACTAAAACAAGGTTGTTTACGAATTACTCACGGAAACTGTAAACAATTTCAGACAGTCAGAGCCAAGGTCAGACTGGGCCTGTACGACCACCACACTACTGATATCTAACACACATTTACCAAATCTTAGCCTGCTTAGCTGATCGAATGTTCTCAGGCTTCATTCTATCAATAGACTCGACTGTCTATGTAGGAAGGTTTGGTTTCGAAACCCAGTCAAAAGCACATTGGGTGATTTTTACTTTGTCGGCTTTTATTCTACATTCACACAGTTTCGGGTACGCCTCCTTCAAAGCCAAACTTTATCAGGCCTAACACATTTGACTGATTAGTACGTTACATATGCACATATCCAAAACCTGTAATCAGACACTGTTCAGTTAAAACAAAGCTAAACTAGCCAACTTAACTAGTTTATAATAATATACCTTAACCTAACATGTTAGGGTACGTAAGTCAGTGGTCACTTTATTAGGAATACACACTGAAACTACATTATTTTGAGATGGATTATTAATGTTAAAATAAATGGGGATAAATAAATCTTCACAACTGTATTTAGGAATTGTGTGGAGTTCAGAATTAATATTATTTTAGAAATGTATTCTCACATTTTATTAGCCTTTAGTGCTTAAAGAATAACATGATGATTGGCTTCGTTGTATTTTTGCAACCAAACATAGCTTTAAAAGACTTTTCATCCTTGAGTTTCTTCCTTCAATTCTTGTTTTTGAATTCTTCCACTTGAATTACAACTACAGCACATTAAGCAACGATGTAGCACTTTCAGACAAGTGATATAACTTGCAAGAACTATGCAATATAAAAATACGGCAGCAATGAGCCAGACGTATGATATCAAGACTGGCGCCGTTGCATATTCACAATATTCCTGCATGGCGACAGTTGGAAACTCTTGTATATCAGAAAATAAAGTTTTTTTTATGTTTGATGATGTCATACTACGCAGCAGGAACTAATTGTGGAAAAATTGAAGAGGATCAGACCTAATTACATTTAAATAAAAAAAAATTACAGCTGTTGTGGAAATGCAACAGCGCTAGTCAGAGAAATATTAATGCCAGTTTGGTTTATCCACAGATATTAATTGTGCTGATAATATAGGCTAGATATGAAGAAGGTAAAATTTTAAACGAAATATACTTACATTAGCGACGAAGAAGAGTGGGAAAACATTTAATGAAAAAAACCCGTCCATACTCCCAGCCTGGATTTAGACCTCGATATCAACGTCATCAGAAGTCCAGTTTAACACGAGAGTATCGTAAGATCATATATCACTAATACGGGGGATAGATAGTTTATATTATATAAATCATAAATACGCCAGAAATAGCGCTCCTGTGTATGAATACTTTTTTCTTTTTACCACTTACTTCCTGTCCGGACTGGTCACACAATTAACACAACGGGGGAGAGATGAAGTAAGTATAATATAAAAGAAAGATAACAAAGGCTGCGAGGGGGAATCCTTTAGGTAAATATATGTTCAGAACTCCCCACCAAGATCCAAGTTCCAGACCTCCGTCAAAGCCAAGCTAGATAAGCTAATTGTTTGTTTGAGTGCACACCAATGTAGGCTACAGGTATAGTTATAAAGTATGATGAAAATTAGATCATTGAGATTGTTTGTTGTTATATATTATCATATAATAAAACACTTTAATCTCTAAAGAACAATTAAAATGGGTTTGTCTAGAACGTAGTTAATTATATTAAGTTTTTGAAAAAAAATAGAAATCTTAGAACTAAATCTGTAATTTTAAAACTTTTTTAAATTGTCTTTTAATAAGTTAAATCTTTCTTATTTAAACACACATGACTCTTCAAAGTACAGATCCAACATTAAATTATCTATTTGAAGGATTACATCGAATTTTCAAAGTGCTCACTTAGTTATGACAAAGAAACACATTTTATAGAGCAATTATACATTTTTATAAAACAAAATCATTTTTTAATATAAACAGATTACTCATAAATATAAAAGTAAAAATTTTATGCACAATGTGTTGACATAAAATATAGTATTTAGTTAATTTCAAACTATTATTTCCGCAACTCAACTGCGTTTTACCTAGCTACTAACTTCACCTTAACTAACTAAACACAGCCTAACCTAACAAATGTTTTCTAGACCAAGGTAGTTAACGTCACTTTCTCTACTGCTTCTACTAAAGCTAATAAAATAAACTAACGTTGTTTATAATTTAAGATATTTATCAGTGAAGCTGTATGTTCCCTGGTTACATCCCTGTATTGCGGTATGAAGTGGTTTCGTCCTGCGCTTCATACGGGAAACCAGAGTCTTAATCAAATTAATGACGAATCTCTGTACCTGATTTTCTCTCCAAACAATGGAGCCTCCAGATTGCAATTAATAGTAACCACTGTGCTCGGTTCGTGTCAGAGTAACCAGGAATAATGATAGTCTCTGCGCCTCTTCTATTCAATTACAGAGAGAGCCAATAATTACCTGGATGGAGAAAAGCGACTGCAGATATAGTTTGAGAAAAGACTGGATCATCACGAATGGTTCACTTTGAATTAATACTTTCCAGTAAATATTAAGTATTTCATACTTTAGTTACTGGCATCCTTCACCAGTGGGAATGAGGCCTACATGTAAAGCTCATCTAGTCAGGATTATCTGTGATAGTTAGTTCGTGGTTTGAATCCTGAACTTTGTCATCACTAAATTGTTTCCTATTTCACCTCAGGCGAATAAAAGTACATTTCTTCTAAGTTCTAGAATCCTAGTTAATCCTTACTCAATTAGTGTTATCAATTGATTATAGCCAAAACACGAGGTGGGGGTACATATACTGTATCCATCCTCCACTGCCTATAAAATTCAACCCCAACCCCCGTTAATAGAAAAGTATCCCCAGAGTGTATTGTTTATATCCAGACACTAAATGAGCAAATCGCCTTGTGTTTTTTTTTTAAGTTTAGAGTTTATCTGAAAGTGTTTAGCTTATTTTCATGTAAATACATGTGTAGCTTTGATATTACGCTTTTGTTTTAACATTACTGATTAACAATACTGATATTAATCCCAACAATCAAAAATATAATTAAAAGTTAGTTAAAGAATGTACTCTCTCCTTAACACTCACTAAACCTTTGATTGATTATAGCGGTATATCTGTCCTCCCACCATTTCATATAAAAAACTCTCACTCCTCTTTATTATATCTGGTATACCACCACTATCCTACATTTTTCTAACCATTGTTTGGCTATATCTTGTCCGCAATTTCCTTGATATATCTTGTAAGCAGTTTTTTAAATATAATATCTTCCATAATTTAGCTACTTCCTTTACAGTTTACACCATATCTTTGCTACACCCACAATATCGTATGCTAATACCAACCTCAAGATTCAATCCTAGACAATGTAGAATAAATCACGAGGGGTCTAATTGTCAAATTGATTTTCATTGAAGTGTCTCTCATCATTAAATATTATTAAATGAATAGTAATAAACGCTCCCTAATTTAATTATTTTTTATAATGTTTACTCCTAAAGTAGATAAAAAAAATCTATGATTATTGGTCTTCCCATGACATCTCCAAACGTAGAGGAGCTTACACACGATACATCAATATTATCATCACCAACTTTGCCATATAAACAATGAGTGATATGCCCTGAGCTGGGCATGAGCTTAAATAGATTATTGGTAGGACCAATGGTATCTGATTATATTTCTATCTCACTGTATTATTTATCAACTATATTTAGTTTAATACCCATGACTTGAAAGATATCCATATTAAAAGATAATATTATAATAATTGTTTGAACTGTTTTACAATAAAAAGTGAGAGTCAATACAATTCAAAATGATTCCATCCCTAAGTGGACGTGGTTGGAACATATGAAGCCATGTCCCTCTAGTCCAACAGAACATGTCCCTGCTAATGGGAGTTCAGTGTCTGCTGAACAAGATGGAGAGTGGGGACACTTCTTGGACAGGCGTCTTTCCTACAGTCTCCAAGCGCCTCGAGCGGGACAGCAGACTGTAAACTCGGGAAAGCAATCGACACGTGTGTGAGAGAGAAGGAAATATAATATGTCTCAGTTTCACACAACTTTACTACTGGTGTCAAGAGAGCCTTAACGATAGTCCGAGATAAACCAGGTTTAATCCTTGGTGCTATGTCAGTATTGATGTGGTTTGTATAGAATATTTATAGTAGGAAGGAAGGGCTGTGAAGTAAGAACTTTTATTAATTTGAGGTCAACATTTATCATAATTTATTAGTAGTTTGATGAACAGTAGACCTCGCTCCTTCCATTCAATAAAAACTAAGTAGGTTCTACAGACACCATTTTAAGAATGATGTGTTCTTATCGTTACTCTGTCCCAACAATTCCATTTATATTTCGAGTTGAAATATCTCTCATAATGTTTGCTTGGATTTGTACTTTGGAGTTTATATTTTATCTTTATGGTCAAGTTATGAATAAAACAAATAAATACCATATTGTATAGTGGTAACCTGGTGGTCTAGGGGTAAGGTGTCAGACTTCTGAGCTAGCGGCCGGGGTTCAATTCTCGGTCCCAGCCCAGATTTATCTGACTACCAAACCCTTCCTTCACCTCTGACAAGACATCTTGTGAATGTGGGTAATGCCAGGCCTCCACCTTGGTTCGGATTCCACGTTAAACTGTAGGTCCTCCATTTCATCTCACAATCACCCTACCATTACACATTAGCGTAAGTGCGTAGAACCCGAACGGATAGTAAGACGCGGTGCTGATAATAATACTATATTGTATAGTACACTATATTCATTGAGGACAATCGTTGTTTGAGTGGTTTAAAAAGGGGGAGATATTAGATTTGGAAATAAAGATTTTCCTGCCATGGTCTTACTATGTATGGTCTGATGAATATTCTTATTTAACACAGCGTCTTACTACCCATTCAGGTTAGACGCATAAGTACTAATCACTCTGATGGCATAGGGATGAGGTTTATTGAATCTAGAGGAAATGTTCCCGCATTTGCATTGAGGGAAATTGTAAAACCACCCTCAGTACAACCGACTGGGACTTGAACCCCGATCTCTTTGACAGCCTAACAAGAGAGTTATGCCTTAGTCCATATAGCCACCGACATGAATGTATACTAAATAGCTAAACATCTTAGCATTAAGAGGATCTGAGAGTACATGAGGCCTCGTAATCGTAAGGGCCAGATAACCGTGAGTACAGAGACTTGAGATCAAGGTCCATACAAGTTGAATTAACCCTAACTTTTTAAACCCACCTTTACGAATGTCCAGGAAGATTCAGTCACAGGTCGACAAATAAATCAGCACCAATAAGCGAATTGAAAACTAAATGACAGTAAAGGAGACGTTCGCCATTTTTCAAACATTCCATATTTTAGTTCACATAACCTAACAATCACTTCCTTTAAAGTGCTAATTTATAAAAATTATGTCTATATTTATAAAAAAATATAATTCTTAGTTTGAATTTGAATAAAGAGTTTTATTTATACGCATATAATTACTATATTTATTTAAATTCTTCATTTGTTTGATATAATATCAGGCTAGTACCGATCCGGAGCGCGAACACAAGAATGAACATATCAGAATGACTGTGAAGTCCGGCCCAGAATGATAAGCTAAGCTAAGCTGTGCTGTGATGTGCTAAGACGTTGTCAGTTTGATTTCACACTCATTGCTAAACTAAGCTAAGCTATACCCTGATTTGTTTGGGAGGCCAAGAAGATTCTACTGTTACCGACTGTTTTGGAAGATGAAGACATTTTAGGAGTTGGAGGTTTGACTTGTTCAATTAATGCTTCTATTTTAATATAAAAACATTTATTAGATTAAAAACTTAATAGAATATTACTTAAATTCATGCGAAAAAAACTGAAAATAAAACTTAAACACTTAATTGGTTATTTTCACCAAAACAGTACTGCGTCTGTTCAACACGGAGCCCAAGTTGCGTTATGCGCATGCGCAACGTAAGATGGCTCAAGATGGGAGATGGAAAAGTTGCCCAGTCAGCAATCGGTAAAAACATAGCGTGGCGTAGCAAGACATAGCTTAATTTAGCGTGGATTAGCTTATCTTTCTGTGTGGACCGGCCTCAAGAAGGACAAATTTAGGCAAAGTAGAGATACGAAGTCATGGGCTATGTAGAGTAGGCTATACATTAATTAACATATTCATTTTCAATTGTAATTTAAAAATGTCAGCTACATCAGCTAGGCTAGAAAATAATATTATTATATAATTGGGACTTGGAAATAAACGATTCCCCGTTTTCCTAATATGTTTTATTTGTATGCAAGGAAATGTGCTTACTCCCGAGACTCGACTATCCATAATCCAAAAGGTGACCTGGTGGTCTAGGAGTAAGGAGTCAGACTTCTATGCTGGTGGCCGGGGTTCGATCCTTGGTCCCGGCAAATATTTATCTGATTACCAAACCCTTCCCTCACCTCTGACAAGACATCTTGCTAATGTGAGGAATGCCAGGCCTCCACCGTGGTTCGGATTCCACGTTAAACTGTAGGTCCTTCATTTCATCTCACAATCACCATACCATTACACATTAGCGTAAGTGCGTATAACCCGAACGGGTAGTAAGACGCGGTGCTAATAATAATAATAAATAATAATAACATAATCCAAACCTTGGTCTGGTACTCTGCGTCATATTATATACAAGTATTTATACTATTAGCACTGCGTCTTACTAACCGTTTGAGTTATACGCACTTACGCTAATGTGTGATGGTAGGGTGATGGTGAGATGAAATGGAAGACCTGCAGTTTAAAGTGGGATCCGAACCACGGTGGAGGCCTGGAATTCCCCACATTCACAAGCTGTGATTAATACGCGTCTTTTCAGAGGTGTAGGAAGGGTTTGGCAATTATATAAATCTGTGCTAAGACCGAGGATTGAACCGCAGACCCCCGGCACACAAATCTGAGACCCTACCCCTAGACCACCAGTTCACTCTTCTACAGAAGTAATTTATCCTTGTGACTGTTTCATCGTTTGTCCACATATATTAACGCATTTATTCACTCACGCCTAGGCTTAGGTAATTACAATCCTTATGCTTAACGCAATAATTAATAAAACAACACCCTAATTGGTGGTCACGTTCAATAAACGTCAAGATCATATATTTTGGCTTACCGATAACGGGGAGATTTGGGTTCTAAGTCTGTTTATATGTAATTATTAGGGTATTTTATTTCAAAAATATTTTACTTCTAGACCTCCAGGTAAGTGCATGTAATCTAAATTTGGCCTCTGTTCCAAACCGATTATTGTTATTAATTACAGATAGAAATATTGAGAAGTGTGGCGTACTGTTAGGATATAATTATCCCGTTGTTCATGTGTCTGAATACATTCTACGAACATTTTCTAAAATATTCAACGACTTCATAATAATTAAAAGTTTTCTTGACCTAAGTAAAAATATTTTAAACTATTTTTTATCACTACGTTTTTCTACTAGTTCAGATTATAAGCTCATGTACTAATAACTTTAATTGTTTTAGAGATTTGAAAATATATATTTAGATAAAATGTGCTTGCATATGCATGGATGAAGAGTAGAAAACAACTTTGGAGAAACCACTCTCAGTACACGTGACCAAGATTTAAACCTTGATTTACTTGCGATAATCAATCTAATCTACTGCGAGATTAGTGCCTTAGACCATGCAGCCACCAAAACGGGTTCAAGGTCAATTAATTTGAAAGGTTATTTATTGATAGTTTTACCTTTAATTAAATGAGCATAATAAGCAAACCAAATAGTTGTAATTCAAAAAACTAAATACTATCTGTCTCGGTGGGCACATAGTCTAGTCTTACTGATCAATGACTTGGAGTTCGTAGTTCTAGTCCCAGCTGGATGTATTGAGGGTGGTTTTATCCTATATGGTCTCCTAAGCTACCTCCTTGAGATATATTTATATTTATATTTATATTTCCTTATAAATTCTAACTGCATAACCTCACTCAATTACTGTGTTAAATGTGGGATGGTAAATATGTGAACATTTGAGAGTCCGTGTAGTCTGTTAACGGAGTACCCCATCACTAGACTGTCTATCCCATATTCTGTTCTGTGAAAGGCGCCATCTAACCTTCTATAACGCAACCAACACGCACATCAATAGCAATCAATGTGAGTGCTCCCACCACGTCTAACAGTGTTGAGAGGATGCTTATCATTCTGTTAGTTATTATATTAACAAACCACAACTGACAGAAGTGTTTGTGGGTCAGTCAACATCCGACAAGTCACGTGGAGGGGGTACAAGTCCGTTGTGATGGGTCCTTGCAGATACGGAATGTTATCGTTGTCAATACACACTCCAATGATACCAATCAAGGGATTAATGAGTATGTATTTCAATGTGAGCTTACGATGAAACTCTGGGTTCAAGTTCTCTTCGTACAATACGATACTATCTATTTAAATTAGATTCCTACCAAGTTAAGCTATGGGGATTAAAACGTCATAGGCCTACAACCACTGTTTTAAGAAACAATGAATTTAGGTTTAGAAATTTTTATAACAAAAATAAAATTATTAGTACAAATGATTTTATAGCATTAGAACAATGATCAATATTTTTGTAGAAAAGATTAATAAACACGGTTCTCTACTTTTATTAAATGTATAAATGTCACTCAAGCACAAATTGTTATATTAACTTATTTATGTTCAGAATTATATATTTTGATGAAAATTATTATAATCTATCCTGTGAATAACCACCTCATTAATATCAATAAATGTTAGTTTATATATCAATGTTCATAGCAGCAGATATACCTTCCACAAATGAAATCTAGCCAAGAAATTAAACACCTTTTTTTTATAATGAATCACTACAATAAATGTTTTTTATTTAATACTATTGGAATTATAAGTATCAATTTCATCTTAAAATACGAGAATTAGTTTGAGAACTCTGAGTTCCATATATAAATAAATTATATATCGTATTATTTTGTGAATTTAGAAATATGTGAGAAAGATTAAGCCTACTTGGGATTTTAAACATTAGTGTTGGTCCTTTCAATTGGTATTTATCATATGTATCGGAAAAACTTGGTTCACTCTGTGTGGATATCATTACTTATAAAAACTATAACATGAATAGTTGGACATTCAGGAGAGATGTCAGGTTTGGTGGTGATAGGAAAATCACAGTTTGAAACTTGTATAGGTGTATACATGTTGTTTCAATCCTTTTTGATTTCTTACTCTCTATCCAAGCAAGTGTGGCTACATTTCCTCTAAATTCTAGCTAAGTCAAACCACCTTGCTTATAGTAGTTAAATTATGATATATTTGGCGGGTAGTAAGAATAAATATATAAACAATGCTTACCAAACCAAATTTGCTAGTTTTTTCTTTAAAACAATATATTTACGATGGTGGGGATATAAGTTATTACACTTAAATATTGAAATTATCAATTTAATGAATTGGATAATTTTCTGCTCATTCCTTGAACTAGCTTTTCTTCGCTTGAGCATTATTTCACTATCCAAGCAAAAGTTGAAGTAAATCTTGCCAACTTCATAAACTGGATATTATTGTATTATATATTACAAGCTAAATGGAAATACGTTTTAAAATATTAATCCTACCCGGCCTAAATTAAGGGGACCACTTGGGTAAGCATCAGAAAATATATCAATTTATTTAATTGATTCTGATACTAGGGAATGTCCTTTTTAAAATGGTAGCATATTTATTCTTACTATATTTTAAAATTAAAAATTAATTGATAACCTCTGCTGCAAATAATTTTTGCTCTCATTTTGATCTTTCTGGTTGTAAAGTGTAGTATCACATTGTATATAATAACAGTAATTTTTGCATTTATGTTGGCTAAACCAATTAATTTATATATACTTTTTTTTAGTTTTTCTTCGTTTTCCGAAAATCCACTTTTTTTAAAATTCGTGTTCCTTTTTCTCAGGAATAATGGTACAACTTGAAATTGTTTATTCATGTAAACCTAATGTCCCTGTATAAGACAATTCAAATATATTGAAATATCTTTAAAGGTGATATCTTTAACAGTTCCTGAGAAAAAGGTACAAACATTAACATAATCGGGTACAGGCCCAAATGGTCCCCTTAACCTAGTGCACAATTCATGAACTGGACTAGTTTTGCCAGTTTGTTAAAAGTATAGGAGGAGAGGTGAGTTCAGGAATGGGCAAACATTTGACCGATTAATTAACTGGCTGAATTAACAAATCGGGTGTAGCTTATGTTTATATATATATTTTTTTTTTTTATTGGTCCAAATATGGTGTAACCTAGACTATATAGCCATAGTGGAATCACTCAAGGTAAAACTGATATGTCTCAGGATGGACAGAGTGTATCTCTAATTATAAACAAGTATATTTGTTTGTGTGTCTATAAACACTAAGCTCCTCCCATGTCGGTGGTTACATAGTCAAAGGCACTGCTCTCACAATAGGCTAGACAAACGACGACGGGGAAATTGGAATTCGAATCTCGGTTGGATGTACTGAGGGTGTTTTTTTTATTTACCCCCAAAGAATGCGGGTACATTTCCTATAAATATAACCTTACTCATTCTTAAAACCATTAGCGTAAATATTATATAAAAACTACCATTAACGGGTAGTAAGAAGCGGTATTAAAAAAACTGGCTTTAAAACCAAGAAACTAAGCATTCTGATAATGCCACACTTAATTATGACAGTATATTATTAATAATAATAATAATTATTATTATTATTATCATCGCGTCTTAATACTTGTTCGGGTTATACGCACTTACGATAATGTGTAATGGTATTGTGGTTGTGAGATTAAAATGGAGGATCTACAGTTTAACGTGGGATTCGAACCACGGTGGAGGCCTGGCATTCCCCACATTCACAAGTTGTGACTAATACACGTCTCGTCAGAGGTGAAGGGATGGTTTGGCCATCAGATATATCTGTGCCAGGACCGAGGATTGAGCCCCGGACCCCTAACATAGGAGTCCGACACCTTACTCCTGGACCAACTGGTGACCCAATTAATATTATTAATATTCAAGATATTTCATTATGTACACCTATAATAAATGTCTAGTTATACTAAATGTTAGCCTCACATTTTAATTACTTTAACTTAACAAAGGCACGGTAAAAGCAGAAAATGTCAAATTTTACCCCTTATAACTCTTGAACTATGATGGTTTGAAATCATTGAATCACCTTTTATGTCTTGAAATTTTTAAAACTGTGCTATAAAGTTTTGATATTAAATGACCTTAAATAGGATTACATCTATAGAAACATGATAAAGCTTGACGAAGGACTCTAGCAAAAGTTAAAGTAAAGTATTGGTTCAAAATGTTAGAAATCACCTTTTTCTTCACTTTAAATAAACCCTTTCATCTTAAAAATGTAAAACATTTTGCTATACAAATATTAAGTATTGATTATAACTTATATATTATAAATGGGCATTTTAAATTGGTTTTGAAAAGTTCATTAATCTGCCTAAATTACTAAAACAATTAGTGAGTTAACATGTCTTACAAAAAAATCTCAATTTCAAATAATTGCATAATTCATATTTTTAATAATTATCCCTAAAAATACTTAAATATTAGATTTTATATTTATGTGACATCAACATAACAAATATAATCTTCAAATCGACTTTTTTGTATTTTAATGTTTTTTTTCTTATGCATATATATAATAAGTAAAATATGTTATTTGACACTTAACATATTTCTTTGAACTATAACTACAAACACATTAATTACGAACTACTTTAAATTCAACAAAATTTATAATATTACTTTGAATACCTCTAGGTCTAGGGTGCGATTTAAATGTTTCATTTTGATGTGAAAAATCACTTATAGCTGTTTAAATAATAGCTTAGTGATAAAGTACTCAAAAAGCAAGACGTTCTTTTGCTGGGTGTACTTTCTTCCTCCTGTATCCAGTCTAACAAAGCTCCCAGTCCAACACCATCTCATTAAACTAGAGTTTAACAGGAGAATCACTATAACGGTCAAATAAACCTGATCAATCTCTGAATATAAATCTTGGACTGGTTGAACAAAAATATTATTTTATCAATTATGTTTCCACTCTTTAAAAACTACTTTGGAATATACAGTCTCTGAATCAAAATGGAGAAGATCAATGGTTGTCTAGTCAGTCTGTCCGTAAGATATTGAGTGAAGTACAAGGAGATTATCCTACCACACAATAGTCTGAAATAACATATTTTAAAACCACTATATCTACTAAAATATATATTAGAAACAGTCAGTACTTTTGGTGGTATAGTGGATTCACCTACTTAAAGTTTACAGAACTACGTTTATTTACAATAAATACATATAAAAGTGCTATCCCACATACAATATAGAAGTGTGTGATTTTATATTGTATTTTGACTCAAGGACATCCCTCTTAAGGGTACAACAATAGCATGCAGGCCTATTGGACAGCAGTTGTATTATTGCCGTTTTTTCATGCCGGAAATATCTGGTTGGAACGTTTGTCATATTCGTTACTGATTGCTCCAAGATTATTTGGGAAGAAATTCAGGTGTGAGACCAATACATTATTATTTTCAGAGACAGATTACATCGCATGGTTTTGTAATAGTTTAACAGATCGTGAATTATTTATTTGTAGCTATGTGACTTATGATTAGCTAATAAACTCAGGAAAATACCCTTGAAAGAGTCCCACGCATAATTAAATCGACAGTCGAGTTCCTCATATTGATCTCTTATTTAAGTTCCTACCAATTGTCCCTCTTTAATAATATTGTATCCAAGTCCACTTCCATCCAATGCTCTAACAAAGGTCTTCATATTTTGGATTTGAGGTAAATACAATTTTTCTTGAGGTTAGTGATACTCGCTCTGAGTACTGTTTCTGAATGTAATAACTTATCCGGTCTTGGTTGCCTGAAAAACAAACCAAAAATCAACCCTTTGTGAAAGTAAGTTATAGTAAAAAAAAATTATAGATATTACTTCAAGACACCACACACATTACATTTGAATTTTTATACATGATGTTGTCTATTATCAGTTTAACGCTCACGTTATAATCTTATATCTGCATCATTAGCTAGTAGCAATGATGGAGACTCATTCCAAACTTGGAGACGCACAGATTTTAAGCAAACTTTAGAAGAATCGATAAATAAACCTCACTCCTCTGATTTATATTTAAAATCAAGTGCTTCCTAACAGAATAAACATGATTGCAAAGAGCAGGCTCATTTTCAAGGGAATAGAAACTATTAAATTCACCATGCGTTTCTTAGATACATACTTTTATTTCTTTATGGAAGAGATTCTAGTCTTTCACTATACATCCTTAAAGTTCTTCTTACTGTTTAGAATACCTAGGTAAATGTGGATTTAAATACGAAAAGGAAGTTAAAATGTTGAATCAAGCCTTACATCATCACTACCATATTCTACAGACTCTTCTTCGTATTCATCAATAAGTATGCGATTTTTCTTAGGATTTCTCGAAGGAAATTCTTCACTATGGGGCACAGGCCTATTGTAAAATGGTAAATTAGGGTATGCCCTGGCGTGCTTTGATTTAAAGGGTGCATTACAACTGGGCCACGTCTACATGTCAACTTAATTGATTAAGTGCATTCCAATTGGGCCACGTACACCTGTTGAGACAAGGTAATGCATAGACATATAAACAAACTATAGACCACCCCTTTCGATTTCTGGAGCTCTCGCCAGAACACAACACCGCAAATTTTAATAAGGCTGTAAACGTATCAAATCCAGGAGGGTGTCCGATAAATATCTATTTATTGTTGTTTTTTCCTTCAGTAAACTACCCTTCAATTTTAGGGGTAGAGGGATAGTTCCAAAAAACATTCTCTAGAACCTTATGAAAACCCTAGATACGAAGTTTCAGTCCGATCGGTAAAATAGTTTAGGCTCTAGTATGGTACGGGATTAACCTCTCCTTAGTTGTCGTTTAACTAACTCGTCTCTCACCGTACAGTTCGCAGCACTGCTAGGCGGGTGACGTCATTCCGTCCGGCCATGCTGCGAGTGAGCGGTCTGTGAACTAGGACCGTCAAATGGTCTCATATAAAGGTAGGCACAAGGGGTCGGTCACGGCACAAGTGGAATACTTACATAACTTAATTTAAAAATGGAAGGTACGTTTATGTTGAGTGAAAGGGGAAAAAATTGCCTGTTCTCGAAAGCAACAAATTTTCAATGGCTCATACTGCTACAGGTGGTAAAGTTCGCTGGAGATGTGCTAACAAAAAGTGTTCAGTAAAAGTGTACACGGACCACGTAGACAGTAACGTTATAATCTATGGTGATGCAAATCATAATCACGAAGAGGTGAAATTTATAAATAGGCAAGTTATACGCAATGTTTCAAAGTGAAGAGTTAAGGAAAATTTGTGTGAGAGACCATCGAAACTCACACGTTCTGAGTTGAGAAAACATGAACACATGATATTGCCTTGGTACGAACAAACATCTACATGGCCGGCGCGGTGCTGTTCCCAAACTTCCAACGAATCAAGAAGAAATATTAAAAGCTTTTTTTTAAGGAATTAAATCAAAAGGCCTATATGTATCTGGGAATTATTTTTCATTATATATATTTTATGTAACCAATAAACCAAAAAAGTGTTTTTTTAAATTTCTGTATGTGTGTCTGTTTGTGTGTATGTCTGTCTGTCCGGGTTCAGAACTCAGAAACAGCTTGATGGACTTTTTTATAAATGGATATCTTGGCGTAATATCTTTATACCCTCTGATTTTTTTTTTATTTTACCCCTAGCCCTCAAATAAATTAAAATTATATTTTTTCTTAGAAGATTTCATTTAATAGTATTTACTGATGAGTGATTTTTGGAAAATACGTAATATTTTCAAGCTAGAACAAGAGATTTGGTTCAAAATGGGTGTCTGGACATGATAAATAAAATTAAATAATATTTTATCTAGTAAGAATTTGTTTAAGGGTACTTCATTGAAAAATAATTTTAGAAAAATTGTTAATTTTTTAAAAATGGTTTAAGCAATTTGGTTCAAAATGGGTAAGTTATCTGAGGGGCGTTTGACAAGATAGATAGAACTTCATTATATTTTTTCGGGAAAAATTTCTTTTAAGGGTAGTTTACTTACGAGATTTTTTATTAATAATTGAAATAGTATTTTTTTAATATCTGGACATTTTGTTCTAAGCTAAATATAATCGATGAGAAACTTAGTATAACATTGTCGTACCATTTATTTTTATTGTATTTAAAATAACAACAAAAACTATGGTTATTTTCATACTAAGCCTACTATGGAAAAACATGTAGTTTTATTGTTTCCAACAGAAGTAATATTTAAAATGAAACACACCTGTTTACTTTTGAGATTACAGTTTATTTTATCCTTTTAACATTGACATTAACATCAACAAAAAGCATCCA
>CABFOV010010131.1:0-11139 GCA_902141375.1 Timema poppense
ACGTCATAACACGGCCGTCATCCCACTGGCGTCATAGTTTTCGACGCGCTAGCAAAAAAAGATCCATAATCGACCTGCTGGTCATCCTTTCTCTCTCCACTCTTCTCACATGGCCATACCTCCTTAGTCGTGCCTTCTTTCCTGTCCTGGACTGTCTCTTCCTGTGCTATTCCTCTTTCTCTCTCATTTCCCATTCTGTATAATCTTGTCACACCGATCCTGCTTCTCAGACATCTCAATTCCCTCCCCTCCATCGTGGTTCTATCCTGTTCCTTCATAACCCGCCCGCCATACGGTGAGTAATTAAAAATATACATACACATTTCTAGTACTCTACGTAGACCATTTCATATTATTATAAGAAATAATGTTTAGTGCAACAGGAAATGAAGAAAACGACAGCAAATTTTGATTAGTTAATTTCTTTACATGGTGTAAAAATAAAAATAAAAACTAACCTAAAAATGTATATTTGTTTTGTGTACCCGTACCGAAGGGTTGTTTATATGAATTTAACATACATCTTGTGGCAAGAGTGTGATTAATCTAATTTTGAGAATATTTTATGCATATTAAAAGTTTATTACAATTGTATATAAGCGGAAACGCTTCCACCATCACTGGTGATCACGCAGACTAAGGTTAGGATTCATTCCGTAACTAATATTTTAGATTTACGATGATTAGGAGGTCGAGGTTCGAATCTCGGTCGGTTGTACTGAGGATTTTTCCCAATATCTATTCACGAAAATTTGGGTCCACTTCGTTTAAATTAAACCTTTCTCCTCCCTAACTCATTAGTGTAGTTATCATATATGTGTATATCCTTAATATACAGTAAGATGCTGTTATAAAAAATATATACTTGGCTCTTAGAGAGTATTAATAAAAAATATGGCAAATCTTATAATTGAAATATTTTTTTAACAAAATATGAATTGTAACCTTAATTCTCTTATGAAAATATACTATTATATTCATGAAATATTTTACAACTCACCTTGAATGCCATTTCAATATTACATTTATTGAAATTGAGGGCTTAGCCTCTACTGCGGCATTTTTAACCGGTGTGTCGCAAGAGATTGAGGAAGCCAAAAATAAGCGAGATAATTTTTACGGAAAAAATAAACCCGTGCAAAAGTTTCGCCCATTGAACCTTCCCCTCCCCAAAATATTACTCTTTTGTTGGGTTGTTGAAATTAAATACTCAGTGATGTGTATACACAAAATAGCAAAGAGAGTTTATTTTGGTAACTGGTGTAAAATATTGTAATATTTTTCTTTTAAATCAAATTTTAAACAAACAATGTGTTTTAACGTAAACTGGGTATACTATATCAGAAGTTGGTAAAAAATCCTACCCACTGATACCTTATTCATCGCTGTAGGCTTTGTATTACTTGAGAAAAAGGGATGTTGACAACAGAAATAATATATAGGATTTTAAATATTATTTATAGTCATTATTGTAAAATATTTTAGAATTTGAAATTTTAAACATAATCTTAATAATCTTTATTTTGATGGTAAAATCTACCCTTAATAAACGTTTGGTGGGCCCCGACAATTATAGCGCTTTGTTCAGCGTGCACTGAGTTTAAAAAAACTAAAATATTTGCAACCATCCCTTAGAGACAGGGATCCATTTTATCTCTATTATTAATCTTGAGATGAAAGGAGAATAAAATTCATTTAAAACCATCGTTATACACCTGTTGATCCACGCTTCAGACATTGGGTCAATATTTAAACTTTTGATTCAAACATTTTAGAAAACATTCTAAACAAGTTAAAAGTAAGGAGGTGATATAAATTAAAAGTTAAGACTTAGAAATATTGCTCAAAAATATAAAAAAAAGAGTTTATTAATTAATTATTTAAGATAGTTAATTTAATCAATTGAAATTGTAAATCGAAATGTATAATTATCTTTAATTATGGTATAAATTATGGTGTCAAATTATGGACACTAAACATTATTCATTTTATGTTTCCTGTTCATAATTTGACAATATTTTTGTACCATGGAGATGATTACTCAAAACTCTTAATATATGTGAAACGAAATAATATAAACTATCAAACCCGAACAAAAATTGCGTTATACTTACATTAAACATTTATTGTACTCTTGGTTTTAAATTTTATGGTTTTCCTTTTAAATAATTAAAGTCGTCACTCTTATATTTTGAATAAAAAAGGATCGATATTGGGCCGCTAGGGTCAATACTTCATATTAAAACTTCGTATTCTGATTAAAAAATTTAACATTTTATTAGGGGCTGCATATCTTATGATTATATCATTTTTATTATTTTTTTCATTCATAAATTTAGTCCAATTAAAAAGGTAAATATTTACTATTTATTCTAGAATGATAGAGATAGATGATTGCTGTACAGACATTTTCTCTATGATGTTGAAGGAAGAATAACATAAATTTTTTGAGAGACTTACTTATCTACTTACTCCATGGCATTAGAGGATTATTGAATTTAAACCTAAGTAATAAACCCATACAACTAAAGCTCACAAGATTGTATTAATATATTTGCCAATATCTCAGAAACTACTGGTTATAATAGTTTTTAATTTTAATAGTGCTACAATTTTGCAACAATAAGATATTTGGTATCATAAATAGTTGCGAAGATAAGGAAATGTCCACTTCTGTAAAGTATCTTAAAAGTAATTTTCATAGGAAAATTAAAATAGCTATTAGGTTTATAATCTTATTCAACGTATGGATACGAATTTTAAAGAAAATTGTTATAGCCAATTTTGAAAAATGGATTCATTCTATTTTCGCCCTTTATTAAACTACACTTAATTTTAAGTTTAGACATACATAGACATACGACACTGCAAAATCAACTTTTAGGTTTCGGGTGTTCATTAAACTTCGACATTATTATTATTATTATTATTATTATTATTAGCACCAAGTCTTAAAACCCTTTCGGGTTTTACGCATAACATCGACATTAATCTACATATCGGATTATTTTTTCTTTACAGTCGCAATAATTGACCTTCAGTGTTTTAAAATTTTAAAAATATATATTATAATTGCGTTTAGCTAGAAAATTATTGGTTTTATTTAAATATGTTTCAAATAAAATACTTGAATTATAAATAGACCTACATATTTTTATGGATAAGTAATTTCATATCTAAACTAGTTTCGGAGATGTGATAGAAAATGAGGATTTACGCATTACTCGTATATCGTAACCCTTAAAATTATTTTGCCGTAAAAATGAGAGTGGCCAATTTGTTTATAATAACGATCAATGTTTATAAATGAAATTTAATCAAAATCGTTTGATCCAACTTTGATAAAATTGATTTTTCTCTTTTTACACTTCGGTAAGTGGCCCTTAATTCTAGGGTTGGATAACCAATTCCAAAAACCCTTTGAGGCAACCCTATAAAAACCCTAGATATTAAGTTTCATCCCGATCATCAAAATGTTTAGGCTCTACTCTAAGGTACATACCGACAGACGGACAGACCAAGAGACAGACAAACATACAGACATTTTAAAACCACTTTTTTGGATTCGGTGGCTCATGAAACGTCGAAATTCATAAAAATCTTGAGTTAGATTTTTTTTGACAATCACAATACTTTCTCTACCTGTAAGATAGCGAGAAAATAAAACACCCTCAGTACAACCCGCCGGAATTTAAACTCCTAACTTTATGTTACTGGCAAACCAGACTAAATGAGCTTTGCATTTAGACCACGTGCGCAACTCTGTGGGTCCCTGAAGACTTAACTCTCAAAACTGAAAGTTAATTATACTGTTTCCAGAAATGCTCACAACTTTCTACAGATACTTAATTTGTATTAAGTACTCAGCAGTGTATGTAACTTTAAATACCAGGAATTATGAATACAAAGTTGGTAGTCTCTCCCTACACAGGGACTACAACTATATCGGTTGCCGTCAGTAGTTGATTTACAGGAATTCTCAATACGGCTCACGTAAGGTCCAACTATTTTAGTGGGCTTAGTAACAAATGTTAATCCAAACATCTTATTTACAATATTACAGCAATAGAATTTGAATAATTTTTTTATTTTTAAACGTCAGCATGTTAGGAGAGGGTCTGATTTAAACTAACTTCATGAATATCTGAATGTTGAAATGATATTTTAAATAAAGGACGTACCTGGAATTTTCTTCAAGAGAAGGAAAAAAGAGATCGGGGGTGGTTTCTATATTTACAAGTGAATGCAATAATTTAAATATTTACATAAATTAAATCTATGTGGTGTTTCTATGTCCTTTCAAGGATCTTTCTCCCAATTTACAATATTCAATACAGTTTAAATTTGGTATGTTCGCTATTTAGCATGACTTCTTTATGAGAAAAATCCTAGACTTGAAAGATTCAAAATTCTGGATATTAAATGTCTGAAAAAACGTACAAATAAAGCCCCGGAGAGATGATATTTGGTAAAGATATTATATAGCATTGGTACCTTCTTTATTAAAAATATCAAAATATTTAAAATTATAAGATGGCAGATACAGTGAGAAAATTAAATATTAGAAAGATGAAATTAAGTATGGATGCTAATGAGCATGCAATATTTATGAAAATATATCTCAAACATGAATATTACAAAATGACAAATCCAAAATAACGGATGATACCTACACATTGAGTCCTAAAGAGTTTAACTTTTTTATGAATGCTCTGGAACATTCTATTTATTGTAAAGGTAAAATAATAATATAGACACTATAGTAATAGTATAATATTATTATTATTAGCACCGCGTCTTACTACCCGTTCGGGTTATACGCACTTACTCTAATATGTAATGGTAGGGTGACTGTGAGGTGAAATGAAGGACCTACAGTTTAACGTGGAATCCAAACCACAGTGGAGGCCTGGCATTCCTCACATTCACAAGATGTCTTGTACTTTGCCGGGACCGAGGATTGAACCCCGGCCGCCAGCATAGAAGTCTGACACCTTACCCCTAGACCACCAGGTCACCAATAGTAGAATAGAACTATGCCATTATTTTTTTATGTCAGCTAATAGCAATACGTTTTTAGTATCAGGCCCCCTTAATTTACCATTTATACATATAATAAAACTACAATTGTATCTCTAGCATATATCTTCTGTCTGTCTGTTTGGTGACATTATACTTAAAAATTACTAATCAAATCAATATAGATACTCCTTATTATTCAGGGGACAGGATAAACTACATACTATCACGCTATCTCAACAGCGAGCCAAGAAATGTCTAAAAACCTGACTGTCAGGTTTGTTTGTTCATTATTCATATGATTAAATAAAAATTGTTTCTGTGACAAATAAAAATGAAATAGTTAAACTTCAACGTGCGTGTTTAATTTAGGATTACACGTACATACCCTACACATGTACTCAGTCAAATCAATGACTACACTAAATAAAGGGCATCTTGAAAATTAAAGAGTGTGAGAGGATACCATGACAAAGATAGCTCTTTTAGTGAAAATACCGTGTCATCTCAGGCAGATATTTGGCTTCATTCGGTTTATCGACTGAGTCTATGACGCACTGAGAAACTATATTTGAAATCTTCACAAAGGAATTTTCCAAGAAACAAGAAAATCATCTTCTCTGATGTTTTGATAGCTAAAATTTGTCTCTCCGAGAATTACAAAGAGAACTGATCCTATATGGTAGAAATTGGGGAAAACCTTTAGATGACCTTCTGGAAATCATTAAAGATTTGCCTGAAATGAATTAGGAAGAAAATCTCCTAGAAGAATGTATTTGACGTTGAACGCGGAAATAAACTTGCTTTAGAATGGCATTGAATGATGCAACTGTCATCAGAAGAAAATCTGCCATTATGGGATGAGTCAACCATGACCCTGTGTCATACAATAGATACAGTCAATCACTTGTTTTGGGGTAGGCTAAAATTTATAATAATTTCTCATTTGGGAGAAAAGCTTTACTATTGGGGAATGACTCCAGTTAGTGTACCAACGCTTCCATGTTTTCCTATGATAGTAGATATTCAGACAAGTATTAAATACTCTCAGCTGTGGAAGGAGTTTTCAGTCATTATCGTAAATAATAATGTCCGGGAAATTGACAGTAACTTCTATTACTGAATAATGAAATTGAGTTATAGAAAACTAAAAAATACAGCTCGAAAGAAATATCATAGAACCGCTAGAAGAAATACTCACACCCGGTTCAGTATTTCACAACAATTTTGAAAATAGGCGGAGACCAAATGGTATTGCGAATAGTCATTCTGTATCGGTGAAATAACAAAGCTGCACAAATAAATAAGGAGGTATTTAGTATTTTTGCAGGAAAGGTACATTGTTAAATCAGTGTGAATTCAGTCCATGGTACGGATGATCAGGACAGCATTTATCAAGTTAAGGTTTTAAAGAGTTTCATGACCTCACGAATACCACCACGCAAGTTAAACTTAAAAACATGCGGTATAATAATGTTATTTGAGTAGGCCTACTTACATTATAAACAAGGTATACCTAATGGAACTGCATGGCAGTAAACAAATTGGATAAAAATCTATAATCCATGGTACAATTTTAACAGGTTTCTAGCAAGAAAATGTAAGTTTCCTAAAGAGAATAGATTTGACACTTGTAGACTCTTGAATCCCCTTAATTTTAAATAAAAACATTCACCTGAAGCTAGTTTTATCAATTACCTTTAATTAGTTACAAAGTTATATCCCTGGGACATGGTTGATATATTTGTACATACATATATAGATATATTTGTAAATACATATATATGCATATTTATATACTTATATATCTCTACCCAAGTCCATATTCAAACATAACCAAATGTACTGTACTTGGCCTTTTCATATAATATTTTATAATTGAGTTAATAAAAAATATGGTTTTTTATTCTCACTTTATCCACTCTTACGAAAGAAATTTACTTTTTTACAAACAAATCCCTCTTGAGTAAATCATATTGCTCATGCTGCATTAATATATAATAGACCAATATATGAGTGTAATGCACTGATGTATGAAAATAATGCACTAACGTAGGATAATTCACTGATGCAAGGGTAAATACATTGAATTAGAGGATAGTACATTAATGGAGGGGCTAATACTCCAATGAAGGAGATAATATTCTTACGTAGAGTATTGATAAGCTGCCATAGGGAATAGTATACTGAATAATAAAGATAATATAATTACGTGGGGGATTAATACACTGGCGTAGTGAATAATACAGCAACAAATGTGGAAAATATGACATAAAGAGATAATACACTGACATAGGTGGATAATACATAGACGTAGGAGGATGCATTGAAATTTATCTCAAATAGACAGCGCCTGTAAAATTGAGCCCTCTGGTCCCCTTTCAAACGTTTTATTTTTTTTAGTTAAGCCCGAATCGGAACATGGTGAAAGGTACCCACAACTGTAATATTTATAAAAAAAAGAGCTGCGTTAAATTAAAACAAAACATATAACCAAAGTACCTCTATTTAATTTTCATGGAGCTACACTGTAGATATTTTGCCTTAAGGAAAAACCTCCTCGCTTTGTTTAATTTTACTTGGACAAACAAATCCACCAGCAGCTTTCGTTTAAATGATATTTCGTTGTGTTATATGAACTGGTTTTGGTAAGTATTTTGCGAATATTACCTCACCAGTTGTAACTTTATTCAAAGTCTATTATTTGTTTATGTTTAGTAAACTAAAAGGATAATATTAAAATGACATAAGATATTTAGAGTTGATCAGAGTCAACCAAATATACAATATACAGTTATCCACGTAAAACATTTCACAGGCTGACGATACAATTGTATCCACTTAATGAATGAACTATCCAAAGAGAAAGCCTAGCTTTTATAAAATGAACATTTCTTTCAACGGCAATTTCATGGGTTTTACAAAGCCGATTATAATTTTATTTTCTAAAAAAAAAGTATTTACCCGAAGACTATCTTTTCAAATTTTACAAATTTTTAATAGCTGCAATGTCTCTAAATAGTTCTTGAACTGTATATTCTAACAAAATCCACAAAATGTTTGAGCTTCCACTTCGGTGGCCACATGATATGAGGTGTCACTCTCACAATAGAATATACTTCTGATGTTTTCCACTATCCCTCCACGTAAACGAGAGTAGATTTACTCTTAATTCAACCTTCCTCATCCATAACTGATTATCATAATTATTACATATGCGTACAACCAGAAAAGGAAGTAAGACATGATGCTTGAAAAAATTAAAAAACCTTTAATTTGTACCAACAAAAAGTTTGCTTTGTCTTATTTTCACTTGAGTACGACTAATTTTTATTTAAGTAACTAATTAGCTACCTAACTACAAGTTGTCCTAGGTATCATATTTTGAAAATTGAAAAATGACACCTGAACACGGGAATCGAACCCGGGTTCTTTGGCTTAGTACTCCATTGCTCTTACCACTGAGCTATCCACGATTCGTCCCGTGCCCATGGTCATTCTTCACTCTTCACTCATATTTTAAGGCAGAGTCTATGATGGACGTGAGGAAATCATTGGCTACAAATGTGATGATGTATTAAGATCACGAGCTATCAGATAACGCAGCCACCTTCGACTGTGTAATTAGCTTATTGCAGCCATTTGTACATTTGTCCAGGTGTCATTTTTCAATTTTCAGAATATGATATCTAGATGGAATAATTCTCACTAAAATGCATAGATAATAGCTATGGCTATTTGATTCTTTTACAAGTTTTCCGTTCTCACGAAGGAAAAAGTATGTGAAAATATGTTAAAACACCATTAAAATTATTACCAACGTCAACAAAGCCAAGACCCGTGCATAGACTTAAATGTAACCTATTAGAATATGTCGAGCAAATCAAAACTAGAAACTTTCTAAATTTATAAACGAAAACCAAGGAGTAGGCGTTAGAAGACAGAAGATAAATTTTGGTTAAAAGGAGTGAAAACTTCTTGGAACATGTTGATCCGAGTCCTATTTTACTAATTCGATTGGGTTTCATTGTTGTTGTTTTATTATTATTATGGTCACCGCGTCTTACTACCCATTCGGGTTGTACGCACTAACGCTAATGTGTAATGGTAGGGTGATTGTGAGATGAAATGGAGGACCTACAGTTTAACGTGGGAATCAGAACCACGGTGGAGGCCTGGCATTCTACACATTCATAAGTTGTGATTAATACACGACTTGCCAGAAGTGAAGGAAGGGTTTGGCAATCAGATAAATCTGTGCTGGGACCGAGGATTGAACCCCGGACGCCCAACACAAAAGTCCGACACCTTACCCCTAGACCACCAGGTCACCCACTTCAATACACTTAAGTACTAATGACACTCATGGATTAGGAATTGGGAAGGTTGAATTTAGAGGAAGTGAACCCGCACTTGCGTGGAGGGAGAGTGTAAAACAATTTAGGGAAAACCGACCCTCAGTTCACTCGACAGAGATTCGAACCTCGACCTCCCCGTCCTCTGCAAACTAGCTCAACACGAAACTAACGCGTTAGCTAACTACGCCTCCTAGGCGTGTAAGTACAAACATACAACTTTATCATTCCTCACATCTTGATATCAACAGCCGTTGTTGAATATATATAAAGTACTTCCTGGTATTTAGGGACAGCTTTTCCTCCTCGTTATAAAGTGTTTAATTTAATGCCACCATGCTCATGACCAATACTCAATAACTGGTGATATCACCATGTCAAGACAACCTCTCTGTTTCTACTGGAGAAATATTGTAGTTTTTAAGGCCAAAAAATGTTATGCTATAAAAACTGGAAAAACACTGGCATTTTCTGCAGTGCTGAAAAACAGATATATATATATATATAATTCAAATTTAATATGTATATGCAGTTTATATATATATAATTTAAATTGCATTAGGAAGTAAAACATATTGGGTATAATCAGTAGGTGTTGAAGTGTTGAGTGAGTCATTACAACTATGTGATCATCAGCAGTTAATTAACAGATAGTAGAGAAACCCGGTGGTTGAGTTTCTCTGATGAAACCACCTCGTTGCTTGTTTGTCACGCCTCCCAACCCGAGTTAGAAATATCTTGGCAAGTTTTTGTCGTCGACCTTCAAACGGGCGGGGGTTTGAAGTGACGTTTGTTGAATCAAGCGACGTAACATCCTCCTCCACCCCTCCACAACCCAACCCCCTCCATTTTGCCTCCTCCGAAACAACTCGGCGTAAAAACTTTCCCCCGGGAATACCTCACGCTGACTTGTGGAATTCCTTGGCGCGGTGTGTTCGAGAACGTTCGAGTTCATCCCCGAGCTGAGGGGGGAGTTGGATTAAGTTTCGTTGTTAAATTTCATTTCAAAAGAATTTGTTCCTTTTGGTGATGTCTTATGAAATAAAACACTTAAATATAATGTGTTTTGTCATAGTATAACGTATTTAAAAATCAGTCGCTAGGATTGGCAATACTTTAAACAGGATTTTCTAATGTTCAAATAAAGGTTTGTGGGAAATAATATTCAATGCCGCAAAATAGTAATCTTGGGTTATTAATTGAATAATTAATATTTAATGTTTTTAAAATCTAATAAATGATCATTCTTAACAATTTCTATTTTAACTTAAATTGGTATAAAATTTTAATTTTATCGATCATTGCTGATCTATGAAATGATGTTTGAAAAACGGTTGTATTTGATATGGAATTTAACCTCTTCAGTGTTTCCAGTCGTTAGTTGAGTTTGTGCCAGTTAAAATGTTCCAGGTTTGACCCTACAAGTGTCAAAGTAAATAAATTGAAATATACTTGTATTTAATGCCTCAATGCTAATAAAACTCAGCCTAATAACTGCCATTATAAATCACCAATTATAATAAACATTAAGAAAATATTTATTTAACGTGTAAATATAACTATATGTTTAGTATACAGTAACCCCATGGCTTCTTTGGGGCTGACTGACAGTTCACAGCTGACTTCGGACAGTCAACATTCAGGTATATACAGTAGCCCCATGGCTTCTTTGGGGCTGACTGACAGTTCACAGCTGACTTCGGACAGTCAACATTCAGGTATATACAGTAGCCCCATGGCTTCTTTGGTGCTGACTGACAGTTCA
>CABFOV010010132.1:0-17156 GCA_902141375.1 Timema poppense
ATTTTACTCCATGTTAGACCAACACCGAGGAAGAAGACCCTAGGCTTCTCCAGAAAGTCTTCCAAAAATAAAATTTAAAAACGTTCTATTTTTATTCTTCCAAGTCCAAAGATAAGGCTAATATGTTAAAACAAATGATAAAATGTTGGCTATGGACTAGAGATAAAAATCAAATACAATGCAGGTTTAATATGAATATTGAAATATATTCCATTGAATGTGAACAATGTTTTTATCATAAAAGAGTTGAAATGCTTATTTTAATCTGTCAGAATTGAAACGCTTGCTAGTTTGGAGTAATTTACATTTTTAATCTTTTACTTCTTTGACAATAACGAGACCTGCTACTAACTTGTTTGACAAATTTGCGCATGCGTTGTAATAAATCATGGCTGACATTGAAAATAAATAAAAGAAGAGTCAACAAACTTCTTAGAAGAATAATTAATATGTTTAATAAAAGGCAACTGTTCTTCCTTAAGTCAAAATTCCTTATTTAAATTATTTAAAACAATGTTATACGTTGTTCTTTCTGTCCTTTTATTTTATTGAATGGATGTAAATAGTATTATTTGTCAGATGGGCAATACAGCGCGTTAAGCGAAGGCCGAACTTTGAAGTGCTTAAATTTCAAACGAAAGTAAATTGGAAACTATTCACAAAAATTAGAAAAATATAAGGAAATACCTTGGTAGTGTGGCAAATAACGTTGCAATGTGAAAAACGAAAACATGGCAAATTTTAAAAGAGGCTGAAAAACATTTCTTATGCTTACCAAATGGAACAAAAAAAATTTGGCCGATAATGCTAAAATAAAATTTCTGGGAGTTTCTATCACTGCTAAACTCAGCCAGGTTGAAAGATTTTTCATCTAAGCCCCCACGGCTCACCTTAAATCGCTATTTAAATGATGTCATAAGTTTCAAAAATGGTTACGTCCCTTTAAATTTTAAA
This sequence comes from Timema poppense, assembly GCA_902141375.1. NCBI lineage: Eukaryota > Metazoa > Arthropoda > Insecta > Phasmatodea > Timematidae > Timema > Timema poppense. Next base: position 955 of record CABFOV010010132.1, read on the forward strand.
TACATTTTTCATCCTGAATTTTCAAAAATGGTAAACAATATTATAACATTGGTTTTTCAAAAATAAAATCAACTCACTATAAATTGGTACCCAAATGAAAAATATAGGATAGAAGGAGTAACCTAGATTTATAAAACAATTGGGCGAGGTAGAAAACTAAATTTGCCAGTAACATGGAGTGAACACTCCAACAAACAAAATGAGTGTTAAATATTTTGTATCGATAGTTAGGGGGACTAAATGAATCTACTATTTATCAGAGTGGTCGAAGATATAATTATTTTGGACAGATGTAAAGACCACCCCAAACCAAAATTAAGGTTTGAATATTCTTAAATTTAAAATTTATGGAACCTAAAATGGAAAGAAGCCTCCTTTGAAATATCCATGGGAAAAAAGGGTTGTTAGGTACAGTATAAAGTTGAATTTTGTAATAAATATAAAGTGTCAACCCAAAATAACCAATTAGAATGAACATTTTCAATATGGGGTTACGGTGGCTGTAAATTTCCTCAATTAAAATTATCGACCATCTATCGGTAAGGTAAGAAATAAAAATTTTGTTATATTGTTAGATAGATCACACCAAAAGCCAAACTTTTTTGAATTTAAAACTACAAAATGAGAAGGTGTGATTGTGAAGGTTGACAAAATGGGGGTTGAGAAGAAACTTCCAAAATTATAGAAAAAACATATTTATAATGATATTATAAGTACTCTAAGCTAAATCAGGGTGGGGGGCACTTCAATCAATATAAGTATATCTAAAAACAGAATAAAGGTATTTCTACTAAGGAAAAAGGATTATATAATTATCTCATCTCAGGGAAACTTCTGACTGTATGTGGAAATAACTCGGAATGTATTGAGCTAGGGGAGTAAATAAAGGACGCTCTAATACCCAAAAACAACCTTACCTGGTGTTAGCTATGATTATTTCTGCTGATAAGGGTCCAATTGTACGTCACGGTCAGCCCTATTTTTTAATGCAGTAGACATTAAATAAAAAATTCAGTATCTCCAATAGAATACAATCAATAAAATAATAGATATTGAGGATATTATAAAAGAAAGAAAAAAGTATGTATATTTATATATATTGTAAGTGTTAGCCCATAAATATGGACTCTTTATTCACATTGTCTTTATTGATATGTGTTATGATGGATACCATAACTATGAGGCCAGCAATACTAAATGTACAGCACTAGAAATACAAGGCACCTTGTTTGGCAAGTAAACAATGACTCAGTGAAAAACCAACACAGTAAAAAAAAAATAGAGTCCCAATTACAATTGTGCTAACTACAATATTCGGAAATTATTTTAGATAAAAGACAAATGCTGATTATGGGTAAGATATAAAATATATAAAAGAAAATATTAGTCCTCCTATTCCAAATCAAAAAGAAAAACCCGATGAAATATGATCGGAGTCCAGAATAGTTTTACATTGGGCACACATAAGAAATATTTTGGTTTCCCCGTAACTTTAATGAGGAAACATTGGTTATAAGATACTAAAAAAAATCTGAATATAAATTAGAATGATTACGGTGGGGGTAGTTGTAGGCAACCTGAATCCGATGTAAATGTATTATAAATCTGTTGGAAGGCAGAATTTGTGAAAGAATTCCCTATATGTATAGGAACACGATGGTAGTTCCAAGATTGAACAAGCTCACCTATGGAGTCTTCCTGCCCGTGGATGAAAATAAATTAATAAAAACTCGGTGTCTCAGATCTACCATTTTGTGAACAGCGCAGGATGGTTAGTCGCACGTCCAATTAATATTGGTCAATTTCTTCCCTGCACTTCACAAAAATACAAAACTACCAGGAATGGAATATCCTCACTCATACTACTCTTCCCACCCTCTGCCCTGGGTTAGACCTGTCTTCCCTCCAAACCCCGCTAAAACGGCTCTAAAAGGTGCCAAGTTCCTCAACTAAAAGGCAATTAACTAGGTTATTAATAGGTCTAGCAAAAAAAAAAAAAATTCGTTGTCATAGGTCTACTTTAAAAATATTTAAAACTGTTTCCTATACAAACATAAAAAAAAACCTACAAACCACATGATAAATTAATCCCTGGCGGGAAGTTGAACCCGAGTCCTGCTTTCTCCTCCCCCTCGGGGTCCAAACGCGTGCTCAGCAACGAGCCAGCGAGCACGCACCCTGACGGCGAGTTGGAGAACTATTCCACTAATTCTATTTTCTACAATTATATAAATAATAATATTAGAAGACTAATACTCTCCAAGGAAAATGAAATTATTACTACAAGTAGGTAAGAATATTAGTAGATAAAATAATAACATAGCCTAATAATAAATTGGGAATATATTTAAGTATGCGCTTTGCCAAGAAAAAAACCCACTTTAAACAATAATTTGTTAACTAAGGTACATATAGACAACTTGCTATCTCCATAGCCATACACTCTCGTTTATATACATAGATAGATAGATAGATGGATCAATAGAAAAGTTTAAGAAACTAAACTAATAAATTCAAAGGGAGAGCGAAGTAAAACAAAACCATGGAGTTATTATAGTTCGTATTAGAATAAATGGGGTAGGTAAATTAAAAACTTGAAAGCCGTTAGAATGACTGCGGCCCAAATAAAAAAATAATAAAAATTACTGAAGATTTAAGTTTTCGAAATTGGTTCCAAACTATGGGTTTCAAAATTTTCTGAATTAAAAGGAAAAAAATACTTATCCACTTGGAATAAAGTTGAATCTTCCTATATATGTAAATTTACCCTCACGGTAAACCGAATATATTATGTCTGAATAAATTGCATTTGAAAATTTGAAAATGAGAAAAATAATAGCTCAAAATTGAAACAACTAATTTAGAACACCGTTTTTTGTGTGGTTGAAAATTTAAGTTAGGCAGGCACGTGTAAGAACCATATAAGCTAGCCAAATAAGTTCTAAAATTTAAAAATGGGTAATGTGGGAATTTAAATTTGTTGGGGAAATGGGAGTAGCTTGAAATGTGTTCTATACTATTATAAAATCTACCCTCCAATGTAGTAGAAAATTTAAATTTGTCAAATTGTTAGAAGGATTTTCCCAGATACCATAAAATTTGAAATGTTTAGAAATCCAAGATTATAGGTCCAGTAATTTTATAAAAAGGAGGGGGCCCTCTAAACTGTTAGATTATTGGAAATAAAATATATTGATATGGTAAATATTTTCAATTTTGTAGAGGAAGAAGGAAAATCATCAACTATTTAAAAATTGTCTTAACCAGATCCATATCATTATTAATACATAGGTAAAAATATAAGTATAAGCTATCGACCAGCAACTACATAATAAAAATAGCCAACGTTTGGTTTCATAACTTGATTAAACCTTGGTGTTTTATGGAAAAAATAATACTAATACATTCCATATATCTTTATATTAGTCTATTATTTTATAATCATCTTAAATTAACAATAAGAATATTTTATAATATTTTATGAACACAAGCTTCCAGGTGGGGACTAGCATAAATACCAATACATACAATAATAACTTATTGATATTGTTACTATTAGCCCCGCGTCTTACTACCCATTAGGGTTATACTCACGCTAATGTGTAATGATAGGGTGATTGTGAGATGGAATGGAGCACCTACAATTTAACCTGGAATCCGAATCACGGTGGAAGCCTGGCATTCCACACATTCACAAGTTGTGATTAATACACGTCTTGTCAGAGGTGAAGAAAGGTTGGTCAATCAGATAAATCAATGCCGGAACCAAGTATTGAGCCCCGGACCACCATCACAAAAGTTTGACACCCTACCTCAGGACCACCAGGTCACCCATAATTGATATCAAACTATAACTAATACAATATAGTTTGTTTATGGTGAATTAAATACCATATAAGATGTTTACTTCAAAGTAAATATTACAAAATAGGCTCATTTTTTTTAGTGATTAGAAAATTTAATTCACAAATCTCGTTTAGTATAAAGAAGTATATATACATATACATACATAGTCAATTAATTGCAAGTAAATGAACATGTTCCACGTCTAAGTGTGTACATTACAAAAAATAATAAAATTATTTTGACAGGAATACTTTATAAATACTTGAAAGAACATTGTAATGGTATATTTAGGTAAATACTTTGTAACACTTGATTTCAAACAAATCCAGGTAATATTTATATAATATTATACATTTTATATTGAAAATTTGTTGGCCACATATTTTTAGTGCAAATATTAATTTGATGAAATTTAAATTAATTTAATATAACATATTTATATATTTTTAATACATATATATAAATTAAATTATATGTTCATTCTATTAGAGCATAATTATTTTTTTAAATTATAAATAATGAAATATGTACTACTAAATTAAAGTATAAAATGGACTCTTTGCGTACTTTTCACTGTTACATAACGAATATATTGAACACGTTGTTTTATGAATTTCTAAACTTCCATGTATTTAGAAATCATCCCTGCCAAAACAATTAATAATTTATCATTAAAAAGGGTGTATATGATGAAAATCTAAATCTTTTTTCTAAGGGGGGCCTCTATATTAAAAAAAAATCTGCAGTTTAGCTTACATCTAACGGATCAGCACAAAACAGAACGATAACATTCTTGTAAACCTTCTTTTAAGGAGTTTCAATATTCATAATAATTCCATCAGTTTGTGGTAGCCTTTATATATATATGGGTAAAAAAAAAAATCTGCAGTTTAGCCTACATCTAACGGATCAGCACAAAACAGAACGATAACATTCTTGTAAACCTTCTTTTAAGGAGTTTCAATATTCATAGACATTCCATCAGTTTGTGGTAGCCTTTATATATATATATATATATATATATATGGGTAGATGAGTGATAGACATTTCACTTTAGAAATTCCAGTGTAGAGAATATTTTATCTGTAATGTCTTCTAAAGTTTATTCTCAAGGACAAGTAGATTCTTATTAACAGTTAAATCTGGAAGCTATCCAAATGTTTTATAAATAATTGATGATGAAGAAGATTTTAAAAGTTGTTATAACAACCTAAAGGTATGGTGAACCACTACCACCTCTGGAGAAAGCCTAAAATAAGGTAATATGTTTGTAATGATAATATTTGTTCAGTAGTATAGGTTTGAACCCACTATTTTATGTATCTGAACCTAGAAATAGAATCTGAATTTCGGATCTGAATCTTCATTTCACTTTTGAACCACAAATAGCGAATTCGAATCAGAACTTTGAAAAATGTTATGAACCTCACAGGAAATAGAAATATATTGGAATAAAAGAAAATATAAATACTAGCTAAATGTTAAAAATAATTCCTTTAATGCAATCATTATAACATTCACAAAATAAATTAAGTGTTAGATTAATGGTCAGGTGCCTGGTCATTGAGTTTGTTCTATAACTAAATAGACACAATTGAAAAATTTAAGTTATTTTTCTGAGGGATCTTATTCTTGAATCCGGTATTTTCTAGAATTCTCAAAATTCGAATATTCTTAGGGATTAGAGGGTTACATTATTAATGAGTTGGTTCATAAAGGAACTAAGTCAAATTAATATATAAATTCTGTTTTTTAAGAACCAAAGAGCTAGTAAATTAAAATAAACCTCACACCACAAACCACAAAAATATAAATAAATGTTAGTAATCAAATCAATTAATGAATAATCAATATGGGTGATTGTGTTTCTTGAAAAGCTACACAAATTGACTAAGCTTAGTGCCTTCATGCATGCTCTGATTCAATTTATTATATGGGCTCATTGCTACAATATTTTCACGTAATAGAGATTATATTAGTATGGTTGCAATTGCTACATAAATTTATGAATTTTTTGTTGTTGCTATTTTGTGGTTTTCCCTGTAAACAATGCTTAGTTTAAATTTTTCTTATAAACTAATTTCAAATGATTTCTTAAGGTTCTCGTCACAACAACGCATCCACGTAAAATAATCAGTTTGAATGTAAGGATGACAAATAAACATAATAGCTTATTTTGGTTTTTTACTAAAAGAAACGATTATGTGCATAGTTGCACAAGTTGCATAGGAGCTAGGTGCGTGGCACTACCCATGTAATAATAGCAAGCACTTTCTACAATGTAGGACAGTTAATTGTGACCCTCAGAACGTATTCGCATGTATAGATAGAAATGGTGTGTTGTTTACTATTAATTGTGGTATGTTCTGCTGCCGTGCTCCAAGATGTCGAGGTGTTCAGTGCCACGCTCCTAGCTGCTATACAACCTGTTGTACACAACTGCTTGAACAGCTTTGATCTCCCGTCACTGTACGCCAAAACTTTGAACACGATATAATGGTATTAGCATAGTTTTCTGGATGTAAGTGTAGAGGGCTTTGTTATTACTAATTGGTTCAAACAAATTATATGTGCAGTTTGGGCTATGAGTTTCCGAATATCCCGTATAAGACTATTAACTATATATTTTAAATTAATTATTGTTAATACCCACACTGATGGTCACGCCAACGATGGCGTCATTCTTGCTTATTATTTTATATCAGTAACAAGGAGGTCAGTGTTCAATTTCCCTCTAATGAATATATTGGGGTTATATTTCACGAAATTGTTTCTTCTCATAAATAAGATTAAGCTCTTTTTAAATTCCACAATTCTCTTGCCTACATCATTAGTGTGATTAGTGCAAACATTTGGACAGCCCGGACGGGTAGCAAGATGTAGATTAAGGATAAGTTTGTTTACCTTCATCATAACTTTAAAATCTTTTTGAAACTAGTGCAATATTTTTACTACAATAACTTATTAAATTTATTAATGAACTATAAATATATTCTGGACGTTATATAAGTTATCTGAATTGTTTCTCAGCCATTTCTGTATTTTTAATTATGACAGAAGCGAAATTTCCTGTAAATATATGTGTATTTCTGATAGAGTTGCCTGACGTTCTCAGATCAGACTCAAGAGGAAGAGATTCGCTTAGAATCAAGGCTCGGTACATCAGAATGACCTTCCACATTGTGATTTCGTTTACATTTCATTACTTTAAATAACTTTTCTCGTCCTTACTCCTTAAATTAAGAGGTTAAAAGCGTCGGTACTAATTGTATCGATGAGCACATGAACTAAACGTAAAGCTAATTTAGCCTAACATGGCGGTTATGAGAAAGTCGGGGTTCACGTTCCTGCTGGTACAAAGACGGTGATTTTTCCAAATTGTTTGATAAGTTTTCTTTTGTAGAAATTCTGGTAGTATTCTTATACATTCTACTGCCTATTTGCTACTCCATAATTTTAATTAAACGTATATATTGCATACGTCCATTATAGTAAGATGTTGTGGATAAAATCTTATTTGTCTATCATAATAATTAAAAAATATATAAAAACTAAAATAGCTAAATTTATTTGTAGAAAATTATGATTGTAATAATCATTTATCAAATTTCATACATCAATGATTTATTTTTAAGCTGTGCTAGCCTGCGTTAATTTTCAGATCATTTTTTAAAACTTATATTCTTTAACTTCTTTGTACATATTCCCAGCTCCTCCTATTCCCTCCCCTTCTCCACTATCAAACCACGCTCCTTTGCCCACATAACCCTGTTCCCTCTTTTGACATCTTCCGCCACTTTTCATCTCAAGCTACACACCAGACCCATTTAGTGAAACTTCCAAAGTTACAACATGGTTCAGCTGCTAAACGGTCCACCTCCCACCAACGCGTATTAGAAATATGAATGAATGAGAGTGTATTTGTTAGAGGAAAATGAGCTTGTCACCCTCATCCCAGCCTCTCTACCTTATTCTCCCATCCCATACAAGATCAGTGAACACTGTGATTAATGTTCCTTTATTTTGCAGTTTTATTACAGTTAGATAGGGTTTAAACTTATCCTTGAATTTCAGCCCAGTCGAACATTAAACCATACACGTCTTACACTTCGCCTAACAGTGACAAGGATTTTTTAGTTTTCAAACGGTCATTTCAGGTGATTAGGTTAATAATTGATAAACTTTCTTGTGCAGCCATACTAAAAACCATTTATTCGTAGACATTTGACTAAAACCCATAATGGTAGCAACTTAAATATATATACATGTTATATTAAAATAAATTAGTGTTAGTAAATCCTAACGTTCTAAATAACTAATGAAAGTTTTATTTAATATCTAAGGCTTGAGTTTAAAATTAATTCAATTGGTAGCATGTGTGCCCTTTGTATCAAAACTTAATTGGTACAGAGTCGGTATGTTTATTTTCTGTTTTTTATTTAAAATAATAATAACATAATACCCTCCTCGGTGGATACGTTGTCTAAATGCAAAGCTCGTTTTGGTCTGGTATTACGGTGTTGAGAAAATTGATGTTTGAATAGAGGCTGGGTGTACTGGTGTTTGAATAAAGGTTGACTGTACTGAGAGTATGTCTACTTAAATTGTTTTCACGCTCCCTTCACAAAAATAGGAGGATATTCTATGAAAATTTTACCTATCTTATTTGTAATACAATAGCGTGTATAACATTTATGGGCATAGCTTGAACGGGAAGGGAATGAGACGTGGAGACATTATATATATATATATATATATATATATATATTATAATATATATATATATATGTAACTAACAACATATTCCAAATGCTAAAATTTATGTGAGGTGATTTTAACAAATGTATCCAAATTAGCGTGGAGAAGAGCAGGTAAGATTTCACTGATAAATAAATGAAGAAATCTATGCTTAGTGATCCCGGTTAAGATTCATACCTCACACTATACATTACTGATCATCCAGTTTATTTCGAGCATGACATATTAACCCTTATGACCATTAATGCCAGTGTATGTCGTTTAATCCAAGGTTAATTGATCCATCAAATGTAGATGAGTGAAATCATTGGAGGGGACCTCGATAATTTATTTGGGTCAAGCGTAATGGTGTATTTAATTAAACGGTTAATCGCACCTAAGTTGGGCCACTTCTATTCAGCACACTTCAAACAAAGAGTACAAAAGGGACCAAGTATTTTCATATATTTGCTTACTTTTTAATAATAATTTTCAATAATAATATAGATATTAAATTTTATTTAAAAACTGAACTTAAAACTTTGAAAATAAGTAAAACTCTTTTAAATCTACCTTTAAAAAAATAAGTGTTCCCTGAAGTGTTTTAACGGGAATTTGGAGTTACGTAGCTGTATATTATCATTACTTACAAATTGACTTCATAAACATGTGTAAGCCTAAAAACAGCAACGGTGGCACACGGACTTACAAGTCAATCTTTCCTGTTCTGGTTTGACGTTGAAGGAATCGCAGCAAGGTGGCATTCCTAAATGGATGCATTCTTACCCTCCACGTAACTGGATCAATACTTTTCTTTAAATTATATATAGGAAAAATAAGAATGTTTAAAATTAGTTAGGAATTTATGGTTGAAGTTTGAATGTTATATATTTAACACTCACACAATTTTTTTACATAGCTAGATATATATGTGTATATATATATACACACATTCTCGGGTATATAATATATACCCATATATCTACATGGATGGTAATAACAGGGAATAAGTAAAACATATTTTAAAATAAATTCAACTCAATATAATTATTTAAGTTTATTGGTGTTGTTGCATAGTAGGTGACCTATTTTTACTTTCATATAAAGGTTCTATAACGGAAAATATTTGATGGATTTGAGTCACACATTATATTTATATTGTATATGTTCACACCTCAAGGAATTTTACCAAAACATTTTATTCTACGCCTTAAATAAATATGGTTTACAACTGAATATTGAATACTGAATTTGAGATTTTCAAAAATTGTTGTAATTATTTTGTTTAGAAATTAATTTCTGGGGAATGTTTGACATGACAATAAACTGTATAATTGTATTCTGGGGAAGTTTGTTTGAGTTTAGTAGCCTAGGCCTACTTATTAATTTCTATTTTTTCAATTAAAATTTGATTGGAAATGGCCCTAGCTCTTTCTTTAAATGGAATTATGGGGAGTTTTTTTTAACACTATATTAATAACTGTATATTTGTTTTATTAAAAGGAAAAGCTACTTCATAGTAGTATACCGATAGCATATTTTTGCATGTTTAATCGCAAAATATAATAGACTACAATTATGAGACATCATATACAATACGTTGATGTTGTGCCATTTATTTACTCCTGGACTTGAGATGTTTTGCAATTGAAGTCTCTTTTTTCTCCTTCAAGCCCTTTAGATCTCTATTATCATTGCCATGTGAAAATCATCCCCTTTCATTTCGGACCAAAATCCCCCAGCCTTCTTGAGGCGTGTAACAATCACCCCTCTCTTTATCCTCATTGCTACTTTGAATTTTAATGTAGAGTATCTCCCTCTATCTCTTACTTTCTCTTCTTGAGGGTTCTTGCAGGCCGATGTTCGGCTTTCGGGAATATCTCCCAGCTCCTTTTAAAATCGTAATATTTTGTGTTTCTTTTTTGTTACATTTGATCGTGAGCAAAAATGACGCAAGAAACAAAGATAAAATCCTTTAGGGTTATTACATTAAACAACTATATTGAAAACCATTTCTACTCACTTCATTGGTTTAATGGATTAAGGCGTAAAGCTCGCAACATGCTGGCCTTCCGATGATGGGAATATTGGCGTTCGAACCCTGTACGGGTCTAGTGAGTGGGGTTAGCCCTTAATGGTTTTATATTCCCATTCGACGCAATTAAAGATACAGGCCCTCTAAAATGCAATGTTCCCCATCTCACATTCTTTGACTTTGTTAGTAGATTAGAGTACAGCCCGAACAGGTAATAAGGTGTGGTGACAAAAAAAACACATAAAAACTTCTAGTTAGGAAACATTTGAATCTTCCTGGCCAAAAATCAAAGATAATAACATAAAACTGTTAGTTAGGAAACATTTGAATCTTCTTGGCCAAAAATCAAATATAATAACATAAAACTGTTAGTTAGGAAACATTTGAATCTTCTTGGCCAAAAATCAAATATAATAACATAAAACTGTTAGTTAGGAAACATTTGTATCTTCTTGGCCACAAATAAAAGATAATGACATAAAACTGTTAGTTAGGAAACATTTGAATCTTCTTGGCCACAAATCAAAGATAATAACAATCAACTATAAATGTGTGATTTAAAATAAGTCGTAGAAAACCAAGATAATATCCTCTCCATTTGATTTATAGATAAAAAAACATAAATTAGCATCTATAAGGTCTTTTAATTAAATGGCTTGACTATTTTATAGCAGAAACGTATACTGATACACATAGGGGGGCACGAGGACAAGACCTCGCTACCACATTATCTGGTTCTAGTTACTGGGGTGTTGAGGGTACCAAGAGTGTTTTACTTCCTTACTTGCTTTCCACTTTCACTCCATGCAAATGAGGGTATATTTCCTCTAAATTGTACCTCACTCATCTCCAATACACTGTATTAAGTCAGTGGATAGACTGGTTAAGTAGTAAGACGGTGATTAAGGACGCAGTGTCACTATTCAAAACCAGTCACGATTACAATCTAATTTTAGGAGGTGATATAATAATCGGAAACGTGTTCTTAAAGTAGGCTATGTTTAATATATTGATTTGGGATGCACCTTAAAACTTTTAATATAATACCTCTAATAGGAACGTTAGATAGGTCTAAATATATTAAATTAAACACTCTCTTCTCAAAATGTTCATACAAAACTAATTACTTAATTAATGTAGGAGGTGTGTTATTTTTATCAATTCAAATCTTCTAAAACAATCAACTTTATAATTAAATTATATGTTGAGTTAAAAGTATAAATTCATCTATGAGTAAAAATAGGTCAAATATGTAACTAATAAGGACTCTGGGCTTTTTCCAAGGAAAACAGTTTTTTTTATTAGTATAACATGTAAGTAGCTTGGAGAAAAAAAATGAAAAGGCCACCAATACTGAAATATTTTCACGTACCCCTAAATAGCTCACGTAACCCTGGTAGTACGCGTAATACAAACTGAAACTATTTGTTTATCATAATTTATGTCTTAACAAAATAACGTATGAAATTGATTTGCTAAACTAATAATAATGTTTATGTCTTTTATTTACACATCACAAACATAGCCACCTGAGAATCAAATCAAGATTTCCAAAAGGGGGTGGGTCATAGTCTTATGACAAATTCTTTGTTTAACACTTTTTACAATTCACTCTCCAACAACATCAAAGTCCATTTTAAATGTTACTTTGGGTGTGATTGTAACTCTATTGATCGATTTATGCTTACTTGGTGAGTTAAAGGCTAATTTAAGTAGTGAGATTAATCTTAAGTTGACGCACTTAAATACGCTTAGAGCCTAGACTCCAAATAGAAGGAGAGGCAATAAAACAAACATTTCATTTTGTGAGACCACTTGTTTGTCTGTTGATAACACGTACCCTTATCCAATAACAAATATAAACATTCACTTTGTTATTTGCAGCTCCACAATACTGTTTGTCATTTCTAAATTAGCTTTTCTTATTTCATAGACAAATGCTTCCATGGACTTTATTAATGTGCATCGTGGCGGGAAGATTTCTACTTGCCATTTTCGTGTTCAAATCATATAACCTAAGTCATAGACAATAAGAAAATTTATTTTCAAGAAACTTCTTTATTATATAAAAAATAAATTTTGATTACTATGTAAAAATATTGTTTTTAAAATTATTTATTAATTTCATGGTGTTAGTTTAAATGTTATATCTTTCAAACTCACCGATTAAGATTAAATCAATTAACACAGGAACATTAATTTATTTCTTTAGTTGCTGTTACATTACACGTAGACGTCTTTGTTTGTGTAGTATAACATAATTCCATTATCTAGACAAGCAAAATCTGGTTTATTATCTCTGACTAAGAATAATGATCCCTTCCAACTTAATTTAAGCGAACGAGGTATTTTTTATAAATTTGGTTGAATATCACATAAAGTGATCTGAATCAAAAGTATGAATTACAAACCAAACACAAACTGCTTTTAATAATTTTTGAGAAAAAAATTACAACCCGAACTAAGTACACGTAAATGAACACCGAAAAACCGTTAAAAAAATGTGTTTTATCATCAACCAGATAAACTAAAGATAGTACCAGTTCTTCGGCTTAAATTTCATTTCAACAACAACAACTATAACTATTTATTTCATCTGTATGGATATCAAAAGGTTAGATAAATACCTATGCTCAAATTTTATATTTTATTCAACTATGTATACTTAGTTTACCCTGCAAGGTAGAAAACCAGCCTACCCTGAACATTTACACTATGGCTTGGCTTATAATGTATGCCCATAACATCATTTGTCAAGAAAGAGTGAATTGGGTGAGCTTGACACATTAATGTCAAATTTAGAAAACTATGTAGTGATTGAATGGCATATTGTAATAATAACTTGATTTGTAAGCTTGGGCCTTTGTCTTGCAGTAGATTATTATTCATGTTTTGTCTAAATATTAATTCTAAAAATTCCTCTGGAGAACCTTGCAAAAATCCTAGATGTTAAGTCTTAGCTTAGTTGTTAAAATTATTTTGGCTGAAGGCCGAGAAGCTGACATATTGATAAACAGACAGACACACAGAAGACATCGTTAAAACAACATATTCAGTTTCAAGGGATAATGAAACTTCGACATTTATCAAAATCTCGAATCCGATTATTTTGACGATCACGGTCCGAGAGGTTGAGTGAAATAAAGTAAAACTAATAATTGCTTAAAAAATGTATATAATTCAAATATATATATATGTATTTATTTTATCCTATATAGATTAATCTCATATTTTACCCCCTAAATTATTTATATTTTCTTTATTTTCGTATTTACAAGGACTTTATTGGGTCTAGACATATCGTTGTATTATAATATATTCCGTTTATTCTACAATATATAAATACGGTTTTGTTTTGTCTGAACTCACGTATATTCCTACCATTTTTTCAACACTAATTAGACCATTATCTTTTCATCATTTTTCCCAAATCTCATTACATAAGCTCTAGTAATCTGGTTTTTAAGAACTTCCCTGCAACACAATAATCCCCCTGTACCAGTTTTGTTCAAAAAGTGGTGTGTATCTGTGGTGCATGCAGTTTGATGACCTTCGGCCCTTAGTACGATCACGCGAGGCCCCGTTCTGCCAAGACACATCAACATTTTATTTGACGCAGCCCGCCAAGCTTTGTAATATCCTCGACTATGGGCCTCAACCATCACGGAAAATAACAGATCCCCACTGGAGTCATGGCACCATGAAATTAAAATCATCGTAAAGATGAGTTTTTGCTACGCAACCATGAACACACTCTTGAGAACACTTAAAAGTAAGGTCGGATAAGTGCTAAGTGTGGCTCTTAATTTAATTAATTTACTGTAGGCATTTTTAACTTACTACTAGTGTTTATTTCATTACATTTGACAACTTATTAACATTCCTCTGTATCTTCATCGCATCCACACTTCACAGAAAGTTAATTCTGTGAGTTGTTAAGAACACAAATATTTATAAACATTTTGTATTGTATATATAAATATAAGAACAACACAAATAATTGAAAGTACTTTGTTCAATATATTTATTTAACTAAAGTGAGTAAGGCCCACTTCGGTGGGAAAGTGAACAAAAGTCTGTTTTGTATTTTCTGGTTCACCATTAATGGGTTGGTTGGAGTTTAATTACCAGCTAAGTATACTATGAAGTACTTTCCTAAACGGTTTCCTACTATCCCTCCACGCAAAAACAGGTGAATCATCATAATTTATATTATTTATCAGCCTCCTTTGATTAATGTATGTATGCGGTTAGCGTGGAAGTGGTTTATATTAAAATTAATATAATGCTTAAAGCCCTTAAAATATATCTTTTTAAATTTGAAAGTCTCGATGATACTTTAAATGCAAGTTTTAAAATATCTAGGTATAAATTTGAAATATTCTCTTTCATAGTTTTTTAGTTATTATATAATTAATAATCTCTCCTTGTAGTTTACAAACCTATTAACTCACATGTTATACTATAAGGTGTGCGAATTGCTCTACATTTCTTGTCATTACTCAACATTCTGTCTATCCTTCTATTTGATCCAACCCACCACTGGTGTAAAGTCTCTGATTAAATGAACTTTAGCTTATTTTATCGTATGGTTTCACAGTCCGATAATTTTAGTTGGCACTGTGATGATCACTTTTGAGGACTAACCAAAAGGCCGTGGAATATATTCCGACCTTATACAGTATAAATAGGCCAATTATTTTACAGTTTTTCTGTAGATAAATGCTAGTGATTTTACCTTAACATAACTTTTTCTCCCCTATTTTTTTTGTATGTTATGTTACTGTACCTACAGGTCACTAAGAGCTAAATATTCTTTTATTTGAAAAATTATACCTGTACACGGGAATTGAACCCGGGACATTTGGCTTAGTACGCTAATGCTCTACCCACTGATTTATCCAGGAATCTTCCCATGACCAGGGTCATTCTCCACTAATAAATTAAGTTAGAATATATGATAGACGTGTAGAACTAAATTATACACTGGTGCTGATTAATATCTCAAGAATGGGACTTAGCTAACTAAATCTACCGGTTAAATTCATAGATTTATGTAGATCTTGTATTGGTTTTTGTTAAATATTTGAGGGAGGATTTTGGAACCAAATATAATTGTATGGGATTCGATTACTAATAGAATTATATTTTTGGAAAGTGAACATCTAAATCACAAATAAAATATTAACAAAATAACATATATAAGGCTGGTCTTATGACTACCGGATAAATATTTCTATCGGGAGCTTAAGGTTATTTATCAGATAAACGTTATCAGCCACTTTAATATCCTACGCGTATTATGAACTGAATTTATCTGCTGGATAGTTATATAAATGTATTTTTGTTCATAAAACGGAAAGTTGGTGCTGCTTTAACTCGTCCACGCATACGTACTACCTGGTTATTAAACTATATTATAGATACAACGCTCAACATTTGTTAAATAATGGTTGCTGAGCGAGGGCGAGTAAACAGATGGTGTCACGTGGACGCAAAATGTAGGTTGTCTTGCAAGTACTAATTTCGGTGTCTACTAAAATGTGGTCAATAGTTCGGTACAGCGTTTATTGTAATCACATTT
>CABFOV010010133.1:0-17153 GCA_902141375.1 Timema poppense
AACATACCCCTGGATAACCATCTTATTTCAGTCAATTTTAAAATGTCCTGGATATGATATAATAGTAAAACATATTATTATTAAAGTGTGTTTTTACTAATTAGAATACACCTCATTTCACACAATTGTATGAAAGGTAATGTTTTTTACAACGTTTTAACTAGTGAAAATATGTTTAAAGATATTGGCCATATATATAAATGTGTTTTGTTGGATATATCAGTGACACAAAGAAACTCTGAACCAAAGTTTAGGTGCTATACAAAAAACCAAGCCGGAACATTATTGAAACATACCTCGGTGGAGTGTTACTCAACTCACATATTATTTTATGCCTGGCATGCCTGACTTGGTACACATCGATATCTTGTCTTGGGTAACCTTCACTGTCCACCAGAGATTCCTGCATGTCGACACGATTCTGCAACAACAAATATAAATATTATCTTTTAACTTCCTTTTTACCCGGCTCGGTGGCGTAGTTGGCTAACGCGCTTGTCGTGTTGAGCTCGACTGCTGAGGACAGGGAGATCGAGGTTCGAATCTCGGTCGGGTGAACTGTGGGTGGTTTTTCCTAAATGGTTTTCCACTCTCCCTCCAATTCAACCTTCCCAATTCCTAATCCATTAGAGTAATTAGTACTTAAAGCGATCAACCCGAATGGGTAGTAAGACGCGGTGCTAAATAATAATAATAAATAAAATCTTCCTTTTTTTATGATCAATATTAATCAGACAAAATATATCAACAGAACTCTTTTTAAAATTACTATGGCAAAGAAAACCAAGTCCAAGTTAAAGAAAAAGTCTTGCGTTTGAAAATATGTTTTTTATGAGTAGACGTATACAGTTTGTAAGATGAACCCCAGAAGGGGTGTGATAATCTTAATTCAGCCGAGCCCAACATCTGACACGCCACTTTATCTCTGCTTTACGACACAACGGAGAGCTTAGTCTTAGAATCAGGCAAACTTTAAACACAAAGCTATTGTTCTATTTGACCTGAATGTAAGCCAGGTCTACTCGTACGTTATTAAAGATGAAACACAAGCATCGCTGGTCACATGACAGTTGTTCACGACACCCGGTGGTCATATAAAGAACTAATTGTTTCAAGTTTGTGCGATGATTTGTACGAGTTGTAGTTAACAAAGTCATATAAGTTTATTTTTTCCTTCCGAGAAAGTAGACCTAAATGTAGGCCTGTGATGTTTAGAATGATTATATTAATGCACTTTATAAATGTGGACGGACACATTCTAGAAATATCTAGTTCCAGTTTCAGCGCTATGTTAAGCAATATAGGCTAGTCGGGTGTCCTCCTGGTATTTCGGTGTTTTATTTAGCTCTACAGGTTTTTATGTTGGCAAAAATGCACGGCAAATATTAATGAGCTTGTTTTGCTAATTTTTAAAAAAATATGCAAAAAATGAGATTGATGTTGGGTATACAGTACCCAAGTGTGTGAAAGGCCAAATTGTATCCACCCTTAACTAAGGTACCTAAGTGCGCTGTAAAGGGTGCGTCAGTTCACTTGAAAGGGAATTCAGAAGCCACCAAAAATGACGTTTGCCATTTAACTCAAGGATAATGCAATTCCCATGTGCACTTTGCTTCGGAGGTCCCTTGGCCGGACTATTAAGACACGGCCTATGTCCCTGCGTTTATAGATATTTATATTAAGTAAATCTTGATCTCATATTTTGTTTCTTTAACAAGTGAAAATTATATTACGGTAATGAATTGATCGTGATTTTGCCATACATTTGGAAAAGAAAAATGTACTAAAGTATCTCTACCCCAACCAAGCAAACAAATATAAAATTAGTCCCTTCACTTACACTGTCTAAAATTTGTTTCATTTGCTCAATTTCTGATTCAATGGCAGTCTTCCTTTCCATTTTATTTAAAATACTTTCATGTGTTGAATTGTTTTGCATTTTATTTTCTTTCATGTACACAGATAAAATTAACACGAAAAGACAAAGTTCTTTCAAATTGATTGAAAATCTTTCCCGTATAGGGGCTGCCATCTAGTAAAGCGTTGCAACACTTGCCTCGTTTAAAATAGCAGTCTCGATGGATCGGTAGGTATTTTAATTGTGTGATCTTTTCACTCTTACCACTGGGCTGGGATTCACTAGCAGATTTGCTCCCGTTAGAGAATCCAGGCCCTGGTTTTTATGTTTTACTTGATGTAGTATCAACACATGGTCAGATGTGGCGTTGATTCATCATATTCAAATAAAATTATATTAAATTTTCCAAACCAAATGTATCTAGAAAAATATATTTTTAATAGAGTAAATGTTTCTATTAATTATTTTGTAATTGTTTTTCAAAATAGTTTGAAAAATATTTTAAGTTTCTACATTTTTAATAATAACAAAAGCAATTTTCTAATTAATATTGGATTTAAAAATAATATTTAGACCAAATTTGTCCAAGTAATAAAGAATCGTGTAATATTAATACTTTTCTTGTTTATGTTTTAACCAGTGATCTATATACTATACCGTATGGATATAAATACACCCCTTGCAAAGGATCAAAGCGTGATGCTGAAATTTGTCGTCTGCTTCATTGTAAGGGGACAGCTTCAACAGTTTATTTCAATGCTCTTGTGCGAAAACCTGTTTCTGATGAATAAAAGTGTTAGTGTTTGAAATTACGTATTGAAGTATTACACCACAGTGGTCGAAGAAACCTTTATATTGAAAGATATGTATCGACCCTAAAAATGTGTATTTTTTAAAAAAAAAAAAAAATTTTTATCCTATCTTAAAGCTAGTTGTATGTATTTTTGAAATATATATTGCTTTAATGTAATTATTATTCACTAGTATAATGGTCTGGCTGATATATGGCTAGATTCTAAAAGCTACGTCCACAACCACAAAAAAAAAACTCAACATAATGTTCCTTTGCTTAGTAGATTATAATAGGCCTCATAGAGTAAACTTGATAAGATCACCTGTTTAAACAGTTATCGATATTTTCTGTCTAAGATTTTTCCCCTTTTTTTATGAAGGTAACATCGTCATCATACAATGCGAAATAAAAAATAAGTTCAATAAACAACCGGAAGAGCTTTAAGTCGCTACCAGTCTCTATCTAGTACGGTTTCAATCTTGTAACGTTGCTCTTGAGTCAGAGGATCCAGATTGATAGGTACAGTCAAATCCTTGGTAAATATTCGGTGAATTCTGATACCGTCTAAAGCTTTCATCTGATTAAGTTCTATATCATATAGTTCTTTCTTCAGTTGGCGTGTATAAGAGCGCTGTTTGGCATTGGTGCGTAGTCGACAAATGACGGGGCTGAAACAACACCAAGTAACGTTTAAATGAAATAATAGGTACGGTGTGTTTCCTGATTAATTTAGGTATTTTCAAAAGTAAAAGTAGGTGTATTTTTGACATTTTAATTAAGACTATATACAGTGACAGATTAAGCCGCTGGAGGGAGGCTTCCAAGTCCAAACTGATTCTGATTTAATATAATTTAAAACAATAATTTTAAGGATGTTATACTAAGATGCAAGAATTAAAATATATTAAACTTGTAACCTCCTTTTAATCCTTATGGGGAAAAGGATGGCGTACAGCAATACAAATACATTTAAAAAAACATGGATGCAGAGTGAGCTGTCAGGACTTTATTTATGAATATATTATCCCTTAATATGTTCACATATGTGCAGCCAATTCCATCCACAAGCACACCACATTTCCAATTGGAAAAATACTTAAATTCGAAAGTGTGGAAAATGTCTAACTATTCACCCTAAATAAGGAAATTGTTCATAATTAAGTCAGCTAATAAGTATTTAAATTTGCAAATATATTTATTTATAGAATATAACGATATGAATTGTAAAAAAAAAAGTAGAGATTTACATTAGTTAGTTCAAGAATTATATGATATTTTATGAAAATCTCTACAACAACTCTGTTTATAGAAAAGGAAATATTTTACAGCACAAGATAAATTACTGTAAACGCTTATTTATTTTCCAAAGTACTCGTAAGAAGTTTAACACCATAGTTAAACTCCAATTTTTCGTTGTCAATATAACGATATTCTACAAATCATATAACTCTATCTAATATCATGTATGCTTAGGACATGCAATTTTATAGAAATGAACATTAACAAAATATATAATTATATACAGTAATAGTACAAGGACAAGAAGTGAAACGATGTCGAAAGGCGTCTAAAGACCGTGTTGAAGCCAGTGTGTGGGCCTCCGTTGAGCCCTATGTTGAACAGAGCGCATCAAACCCCATCCGACACTGTCACAAGGCAAAATGCCTTACTATTGCCAAACAAACCTAAATTATATGAATATCTTAACAGATGCATTGCAACGTTTAGTGTCCACCCTTACCTACTCTCTTGCATTAACCTACTAGCATATTCTAAGGCTAGATTAAAAAGTAATAGATGAACACTAGCATAATTAATTACTATTTGATAAATTAAAATATCTAGTTTTAGTGTGGACCCGAGAACCATTAATGACATAGTTAATAATATGTATTAATTACGTGGCTGTCTATAAATATTATTGGTATCTCCATTCACTTCACCCATCATGTTCAAATACCCCTCCTCCATAAATTATACGGTATGTGCCCAAGAATGATTTGATCTGTTGAGCCCTATCTCTCTATATGGAACACTGCACAACCTAGAAAACCATAGGTTTTATACAATGTTTTAACCTTTCCATGAAAATAAACAAAACAGGCTGCACAATTTAGGATATGTTGCTCAAAGTGTGTGCTGTTCAATGTGTGTGCTAGGATTTCTAATGTTCCTAATGACTGGAAGAATGCTGTCATTGTTACTTCGCAAAGGCAATATGAATTATAAGGAAATTAGTTGGTTGATTATACCAAGCAAAGATTTTGGGAGAGTTATAGTTGAGAAAATGCGTGAAAAAACTGTGGACAAGATTTGAGGTGTGCAATATGGTTTCATGCCAGGTAGAGGCTGCGTATACCAGATATTGGCATTGTAACCAGTGATTGCATGGCAGTAAGGAAGAAAGTGTATTATTAATTCGTTGATCTGGAGAAAGTGTATGATCGTGTGACTAAGAATATGTTATGGAATGTTCTGAGAGAGTATGGTGTGGTTGCTTGGTTAGTATGTGTGATTATGGCATTGTATGATGGAAGTAAAGCGTGCGCTAATGTGTATGGGGCCTCAAGGGAATGGTTTGGCATTGAACAGGGTGTTAGACAAGGCTCGGATATGTTTCCATAGCTGTTTAATATATTCCTGGATAAATGTATGAGGGATTCTTGTGATGACGCGGTTGCTGTACAAATGTGAGAGTACTGTTATGTGCAGATGATGCCGTATTAATGGCTGAGAACCAACGTGACTTGCAAAATGATTTCAATTGTTTGAGTGTGTTGACATGAAGTATGGATCTTCGCATAAATGTCTCCAAAACTAAGGTGATCATTTTTAATAAGTATAGATCAGGAAATGGTTGTTATATTAATAAAATTGGAAAATTCTTAGAACAAGTGAATGATGTTGTGTATCTGGGAATAATGTTCTGTAAAAATGGAAGGATTGATTGCGAAAGTGACAGACGGGTGAATGCACCTCTGAGAGTAGTTGGATGTATGTGGACTGTTGCAAAGAATGAAGTAATATCCAAAGAGGTAATGATGGCACTATATAAAACTGTGTTAACGCCCATAATTTTTATAGATGGGAAGCGAGGGTTTGTCAGGAGAAACACAAGAACAAGGTGAATGCGGTTGGAATTAAACATCTAATATATATATGTGGACAAACTCGTAT
Organism: Timema poppense; assembly: GCA_902141375.1. NCBI lineage: Eukaryota > Metazoa > Arthropoda > Insecta > Phasmatodea > Timematidae > Timema > Timema poppense. The sequence goes on from CABFOV010010133.1 coordinate 5,829, forward strand.
GAACAGAGTCAGTAACGAATGGGTTATGAGGAGTTGCGGTTTGAAAGGGAATACAATAGATCAACGTGAAAGAAGCGTCTTACGTTGGTTTGGACATGTAGAGAAGATGAGTGTGGATCGAGTGACGAAGCAAATATATAAAGGTAAAATGTGTGGATGGAAAGGAAGGGATAGGCCATGTAAGACGTGACTGAATGTTATAGACGAATGTGGGAATAAAATAAACATTAATAATTGTAAGAATAAATAGCATGCATGACTTGGTGTCTGGATGTTGTTGAAGCGAAGGAAGTATAGCATGAATGGAAAATCTGGAGAAATGATCGAGGATATATTAAGCATGAGGTTTATATATATTCTATGGCACGGAGTTTATATATATATACTATGGCACTTGTATCTCTAGGTAAAGTTGTTTGAATGTTGCAAAGGCCAAGAAATTTAAAATGGTAGATTTTAGATAGGCCTGATATAAAGTTAATGTTTTTGGTCCCACAGGTCTAACCATTATAGCTATCACAGATTTACATTTACTAAGAATATCACGATGAAGATGAATTTGAAGTAGATCCATCAGAACTCTCTTGGAGAAAGAATGCCGTTTCCCTCCTGCAATACTCCGCTGTGTCAAATCATAATATTTAAACTATTTAGGTTTGAAACTTACTATGGAAGTACTAGGTTTGTATAACTTGGGTTTATTGAAACATCACTACGACATAGTTCAGGAAATGGTGAGCTATACACATTGACATTAGTCTTCTTCCCAACTTCATTTTCCTTCAGTTTATCTGAAGAAAAACCGAGTGAATTTTTATAAGTCATTGTGAAGATGATCTCAAAACTGTTATCTTATACATTTTAATATTTTATTACAGTAACAATTTTAATGTGATTCACACCACATGGTTTTTATTTTATCAAATTATTTTTCAATTTCCATAGTTACTTAATCAATTTTTTTAATTCTTATTAATAACATATTTAAACAATCTAGTTGAATTTTATTAATAAGAAATGGTACACTTCCCATTTACTCTGAAATGTCTTCTTCATATCTTGACCAATTTCACAATATCCCACATTTTATGCTTCATTAATATTGGAACCAATCAAGTTAAGCGTGTAATGTAAAGAGTGAAAATATAAACTAGCCTTAAATACAGTATATATATACTTGGGGAGGGGGGGGGATATACACATTTAATTCGTGTTTTTTTTGTGATACCCCGGTATTTTACCAACTATGCTCATGTGAAGATAAATTAAGTTTATGATCAAGCTTCCGAATATTCTTCATGTTCTTACATCCTTATATCACTATCGACATCACATTTGTAATAGATATATTATTATTAATAATAAAACCTTTAAAAACCAAGTCGAACGTCAATCACGAACCCACACAAGTATACACAATACCCTCCCCCTAACCTCGGCCATAGCCATGGTCGTCTTTACAGGCCAGAGTGTTAAATGTGGCAACTCCGCTTGTAGTGACGTCATGAGGCCCGGCAATCCGATGGTTCTTACGGAGAATTATCAGTTACAGGCCAGAGTGTTAACTGTGGCAACTCCGCGTGTAGTGACGTCATGAGGCCTGGCAATCCGCTGGTTCTTACGGAGAATTATCAGTTACAGGCCAGAGTGTTAAATGTGGCAACTCCGCTTGTAGTGACGTCATGAGGCCCGGCGATCCGATGGTTCTTACGGAGAATTATCAGTTACAGGCCAGAGTGTTAAATGTGGCAACTCCGCTTGTAGTGACGTCATGAGGCCTGGCGATCCGCTGGTTCTTACGGAGAATTGTATGAATATTTACAGTTTTCTTCATTTAAAAACTGATGAGTCGCTTTGTACGATACCGACTGTTAATATAAACATTTTTTTACGTATATCATTTAACAAAAATACTTCAGGGGTTGAAAAATACAGCAAATAAACCAGTAAATAATAATTTTAAAATAAAGTTGCCAGGTAAGGATTATGTACCGTTCACAACCCCGATTATAATATTACGATGAACATTACAAAAGGGCACTGGCTTTAAACCTAGAAATCCAAACGGTCACGGGTTCAATGCTCATGTCCAGATGTCTTCTTTATCAACTATTTCAATACAATCGGCAGAGTTATTTAAGAATGGCTTTGAACACTTACCAGCCTTAGGACATAGAATTTTGAAACACTATTTTGTGAAGAGTTCAACTTTTGTTCTTTCCAGAATAATAATTTTCAGTGTGAAATTTATAATTCCTATACTTGGAGTAGTTAATATGAAGTATATTTACAGGCGTTGAAGAAACCAAAGAAAATAATTCACGCAATAAATTGCCGGAGTAAGAGTTGTTTTATTTATATCTGTCTTACTACCCTGTCGGATTATACGCTTATGTACTAATTATATTAATGGTTTTAGGGTTGAGGAAGGTTATATTTATGGGAAGTGCACCCACATTTGAGTGGAAAACCCTCATCAGTACACCCTACTGAGTTTCGAACCTCGATCTCCCCGTCATCGGCAGGCTAGTCTACTGTGATAGTTGCGCCTTAGACCATGCGACCACCAGAGCGGGTGCACAGGAAACGTGGCTTCTGATGTTTGTTCTGAACATGTCTGTTATTAAAACCTTCATCATAGAATGTCTATTAACCTCAATCCTAGTTAGTCCTCTGGTAAGATCAGTGGAGTAATTAGCATCTATATGTACGGTGACCATAAGTACTGTTTTTTGCAGTACAGTACTGTTTTTTGGGATGATGTCCTGCTGTCCTACAGACCATGCGATAGTACAGCAAAAGGTACTGTTTTTTAAAACCAAGTACTTCTAAAAATACTTCGTTTTGAAGTAAGAGAAAATAATATTTTCAATTGAACAGCGCCAGCGCAAGGAACATCATCCCTGAGCAGTTGGCAAACACTCAACACATGTGCTGCGCCCTCTCTAACAAGATTGGAACTTGTTTATTAGCTCTGTGTGATAATACCACCTAGTCTACCATTTTTCACGTCTTACCCATACCCTTTTTTTTGGTCCTCATTTGTTTTCTTTGTATTCATTTGTCTCGACGAGTCTGTGAGTGTGTGTTGTGGTTGTCCTATTAGTTTTTAAATAATAATAATAAAAGCTAGTATACCAAAGGGTTGTGAGATGGAGCAGCCACTCAGAAAATGTTCATTCAAACTTTCTTTACAAACAAAATACCCTTTCATCAAACTAAAACACAGTGATAGCCCTCACATTGTTATTTGTGAGCTGTGTAGAGGTGAAGTTGACCTACGCAATGATGGTCGCACAAGCCTTGTGAGGCATTTGAAGCAACGCAAACACTCACTAGCAGTAAATGCAGCCACATTAAGTAATACAGTAAGCAAGTTCTTTAAAAAAAACGTATTAACTTCTGAAAATTTTATTTTGGCTGTCAAAGAGGGTACTTTTGCATATCATACAATTAAACATATGCAGAGTTTTCGTTCCCTTGACTGTACGTCGAAGCTGGTAGCAGTTATGTTTGAACCGAAGTTATCCTCAGCCCGCACCAAAACGGAAGTAATTGTAAAAAACGTTTTAGCGAAGGAGGCCCAGGAGAGATTGAATATTGATTTAGTAACAGCACATTATTTCAGCGTTATGATTGATTATTCCAATCACAATAACATTAAGATAGTGCCATTGATTGTACGCTACTTTGACTGTACATAGGGAGTAAAAGTCAAACTTCTGGAACTGAAAGACCTTCCTGGAGAAACATCTGAGCAGTTACACAGCTACGTTTACTCTACCTTGTTTTCATTCAATTTAGTTGAAAAGTGTGTTGGTCTTTCTGCAGACAATACCCACACTAATGTTGGAGGCCCTAATCGAAGGGGGGAAACAAACCTGTTTAGGGACCTCAACAACTCTTGTGCAAAAGCTGTGTTTGGCGTATGCTGTGTTGCACATGTGATAAACAACTGCATTCAGAATACAACAGACTTGTTACCGATTGACATTGAAGTAGTAGTTGTCAAGATTTACAAACATTTTTATATCCACACTGTTCGTGTAAGTATATTAAAAACTTTTTGTGAGTCTGTCGAAATGGAGTACAAGAAGATGCTATCTTTTTCAAAGACTCGATTCCTCTGTTTGATCCCAGCTGTGGAGCGTATTCTCTTCATGTATGAACATTTGAAAGAGTATTTCCTAGATTCTCCTTGTTTCTCTTCTATCTACTTCATAGATAAGTTGTACACGCACGTCGCACACCACGCTACTCGTAAACGCGATATATTTTAATGTCCTGCTTTTTCTAAAAAAAAAAAAAAAGTCACCGTATCTATATCATGCAATGTACTAGCTATATTCCAAACGAGAAGGCCACTCCTAGTATTCCTAACGTACACAAGTGAGGATGGTGGGATCCTGTCGGCGGATGAATACCACTGATCACATCCACACGACGTTCTTCTATTGAATGTGTCGCTAAACGAGCCAACACATTAGAAGAATGAACCTCACAACATTTAGAATCAAGTAAATTACAAACCAAAACTACATCAGCAATACTGCTCGTAGCTTTGCTGTCGACCGGCCCCAACGCAGTGTTGCCAAACCTCAGTATTCCGGCCTGTGACTAAGGGCGGGATGGGCGTGTCATAGCGCAGATTGTAGGCCCACGTTTATAGGACACAGACAGGCGGGGTGAGGGCCGGGCAGTGTTTAAACATTACGGTGGACGTTAGAAACATTTTTTAACCCAAATACCACAATTATTATTCAAAATAACTTCTAAATAGTTTATGGAGCTATATAATTATATTTCGAAATATTTTCTTGCCTCTGTTGGTTAGAGGGATGCCCTACGAAACCCCCTCGTTCTAGTTGCAGGGGTTGGTTAAATTATAAATCTCCACCCCTGAGTGTGCCTGCATTTGCGTGCAAGGAAAGTAGAAAAGCATTTAGGAGAATCACCTCAGAATACTCAGTCCAGGTTCGAACCTTGGCAGGGAAACTATAATAGATGATACTGGCACCTTTGTCCGAGTAACCACGGTCAATTAATTTGGGTAGCTCAAACAAATGAATGTTTTAGGTCCCTAAATGAATAAATGTAGGCGCCTTAAGAGATTAATTTGGTAGTTTATCGTATCAAGTGAGGCCTGACCGCTGGAGGCGATACAACGAACACTCGCGGTCGCTGGCCGAGCGTTGAACCCAGGACCTCGGAAACTGGCGGCCAACCCTGGACTCTGTCCCCTCCCACTCACGATGTTCCTCCAACGGCCCTCTCTCGACCAATAGGCAGTCTTCTCCGGTTGTGAGAGGGCCCCTCCGGTAGCAGACCTCTTCGGTCTCTCGTATTATTACATCACCAGGCGGCCGAGTCTGTGCAACAGTGACACAAGGGTCAAGGGAGATAACTCAGCTCTGGTGTAACCTACTGATGGTGATGTTTGTCTTGGGGTCCACACTATCCCAGGAGACAGATTACTCAGCTCTAGTGTAACCTACTGATGGTACTGTTTGTCTTGGGGTCCACACTAGCCCAGGAGAGGGAGATTACTCAGCTCTGGTGTAACCTACTGATGGTGCTGTTTGTCTTGGGGTCCACACTAGCCCAGGAGAGGGAGATTACTCAGCTCTGGTGTAACCTACTGATGGTGCTGTTTGTCTTGGGGTCCACACTAGCCCAGGAGAGGGAGATTACTCAGCTCTGGTGTAACCTACTGATGGTGCTGTTTGTCTTGGGGTCCACACTAGCCCAGGAGAGGGAGATTACTCAGCTCTGGTGTAACCTACTGATGGTGCTGTTTGTCTTGGGGTCCACACTAGCCCAGGAGAGGGAGATTACTCAGCTCTGGTGTAACCTACTGATGGTGCTGTTTGTCTTGGGGTCCACACTAGCCCAGGAGAGGGAGATTACTCAGCTCTGGTGTAACCTACTGATGGTGCTGTTTGTCTTGGGGTCCACACTAGCCCAGGAGAGGGAGATTACTCAGCTCTGGTGTAACCTACTGATGGTGCTGTTTGTCTTGGGGTCCACACTAGCCCAGGAGAGGGAGATTACTCAGCTCTGGTGTAACCTACTGATGGTGCTGTTTGTCTTGGGGTCCACACTAGCCCAGGAGAGGGAGATTACTCAGCTCTGGTGTAACCTACTGATGGTGCTGTTTGTCTTGGGGTCCACACTATCCCAGGAGAGGGAGATTACTCAGCTCTGGTGTAACCTACTGATGGTGCTGTTTGTCTTGGGGTCCACACTAGCCCAGGAGAGGGAGATTACTCAGCTCTGGTGTAACCTACTGATGGTGCTGTTTGTCTTGGGGTCCACACTAGCCCAGGAGAGGGAGATTACTCAGCTCTGGTGTAACCTACTGATGGTGCTGTTTGTCTTGGGGTCCACACTAGCCCAGGAGAGGGAAATTATTCAGCTCTGGTGTAACCTACTGATGGTGTTGTTTGTCTTGGGGTTCACACTATCCTAGGGAAGATAGCTCAAGATACATGCTAGAATATACTGATGACGTTATATGGCTTAGGATGTTTACACTATCCAAAAGTATGAATGTTCATTATATGGATTTTGAATCCAAATTAGTTTAGGGTGTTAAAAATCAAGGTACTTAGGAAGATATTTGGTCCAAAACGAGATGGGAATAGCCAAGGAAGGCCCTAATGACCTCAATGTGTCGATGGCCCTTAAAACCCTAATAATAATAATAATAATAATAACCAAGGAGTGGAGAAGGTTACATAATTTTGAGCTACATACCCTGTTCTCATCACGAAAACAAATTCTCGTAGATTATGGCGGGAAAGACACTCAGCATGAAGGATATATTATAAACCTTGTTCAGGGACTGACTGGATAGAACTAGCTCAAGATAGGGATGGGTGGCGTACTTTAATAGGTGTAGCAATTAACCTCTGCGTTCCTAATGCTATATGAGTGTCACCATAGCACTACTTTTAATGTGTCCATTGAAATGCTTCCTGTAAAGAGAAAGTTTGGAGAAAAAACTGGTTGAATGCACCGCAAAGACTTTCTCGCTCCTCCACCTAAAAATGTAGTATAGCTTCAGCTAAATACAGCCATGCACATAGCTTGGAAATAATCAGGGTTATAAAAATGAATTTCAAATAAATGTTTCTTATTTTTAATTTTCCTATAACTCTACATTTTATGGAGATATGATAAAAACTTTAAATATTAGCTAATGTAAAATACCCTTTAATCAATTTTTATGTAAAAATTAATTGCACCATTTTGTTTGTGGTGTTGAACTGCAGTCGAATACCAATTTTATTCAAAATCGTCAGATCCTATTTCGTGAAAATTGATTTGTTCTCTTCCTTTAAGTAAAACACCCTTAATTTTAGGGCGAGGTTTATAGTTTTAGAGATCCCTCAAATTGTCGCGAGAAAGTACAAACCAATAACATTTTATTCTTTCAAGCTGATGAATCAGAATTTATTTATATTTTGTACTAAAAACCTACTTATTTATTTATCGAAGATATTTTAAAGTGAAATAATATAATTTATTTTTCATGAATTGAATATAAGGAAGACGGCGTAACTAAAAAGCTTTGGATATTAGAATTACTTCATCATCATAAGAGACACATTGAAAACAAACAAAGATAGGCTAACTACATGTTTCTGGAATGATTTTAAATATGTAACTGAAAACTTGCAGTGGTACCAAATATATGTAACTAAATATGGTTTGAAAATAAAAAAATAGCTTGGTAAGAATTAATAATTAAAATTATCTTTAAAACTAACAGGGACTATACTTGAAATAATAAATAAATAAAAATTAAATTTTATTCAATATATATAATATATGAAATAATTGTAAAAAAATATTGTTTATAGTTTTTTATCTCAGATCTAAGCCAAGGGGTAGTCTGGATTAGATTATCCATTGACGTGCAAGTTCCCATTGCCTAAGTTGAGAGTTGTTGCAAGTGGCTGTAAGGAATGCTCCGAGTACTATGGAGGTGTAGCAGGACTCAAAGTCCTTATTGTTGGTGTCAGCATGGGAAGGAACTGGTTCATCTAGATCCTTGTGGTTGGTGTCGAAACGGTACGTATTCTCAGAGATCCTGTTGCGAGTCCAACGTATTTAGCCTCAAGGCTTGTCTTCCCCTTGTCGGCTATAAAAGAGTGACCTAGTGGTGTGCCGACCATAACCGCGACAGTCGTCGAAACGAACAAACATCATGGAAGGTCAAAAGTTTGCACCCGCAAAGAAAAGCCTGTGAAACCGCTCGCCATCACCATTATTTTCAACACTTTGTTTCCGCTGGACCAAGTCGACGCCAAACGAGTCATCGTTGGCATGACTGTCAATCTACGCTCTGTGACCAACTAGACAAATGCGGAGGTCACTGTGCGGTGTTTAACCGTACAGAGTGACAAGAGCTGGGCAACTACATGTTTGTCATATCAAAGTTTTTCAGCAACACGCAACCTCCTCAGAAAGTTAGTCTGACTAATCATGAAATCTCTCTGAGACGCATGTGCGGTGACCGTATGGTCATCAGCGAGAAACAAGAAGCCAGACTCAAACAGGTCGCCTATCTAGCACCTAGCTAGGTGCGTCTTTATGAAGTGTGGTGCCTTATTGACGTCACCTTCAACCGATGAGACATGTGGTTGACACCCGTCCTACGCGATTGCAAAGATTTGATCGACTACCTCGTCTTGGATGTATGCGACACGCTAGCAGAATCAGTGGATGTCATCGACCTAGAACAGCCTACGGTGAAAACGCACATCAGAAATCTGGATCTTATCAGAGCTACCTGCTATACACGTCAAGTCGTCGGTTTGGACTATTACATGCTGGATTGTGAACTAAAAACAATTTTACTAATTCATCTATGAGACACTGTAGAAAAACGTATGAACGAATATATGCGGCACTCCTGTAAAAATGTATGATAATTATTATGTATTTCTGTGAAACCTTTGATGTACAATAAATATATTTTTAATATCGTGTTTTATTCACGCAAAACCTGTTTGTCCCTTTCCTTATCCAAACACGCAGGGTCGCCAGCTATGAGTCTCTACTTGTCGCGCCGCCAAACTGGCACCCAGCATGGACATGGTCACTGACCTCTTGTACTAGCTCACAGTTTCAAGGTCACAATCTATTCCTGTCTCGACTTGTCTTGTCGAGCCACCAAACTGGCGACAGGTGTGAGTCATCAGGGGAAACCCATTGCCAGGGGGAATTTTGTGACACCAAAATAGATTCAGAGGCTTGTGACCGGGAGACCGGGCCAGTAGCTCACAATATATGTTAGACAGATGTCGAGAGAGGATGATCCCGCACGCTCCCGCCCTCACAGGAATAATTGGTGACATTTTATGGGACGTCGTGAGAGGAGTGCCCGACGCCATGGACTGCAAGATCCCCACCAATAAATAAAAAATGCCACAAATAAACTCCCACGCCAGTCCTAATCCTACCCAGTCATTATATCCAATGGGGTACACATAAAAAACCAATGAGCACACATAAAAACCAATGAGCACACATAAAAACCAATGAGCACACATAAAAAACCAACAGGCACACATACACATCAAACGAAAACGAAAATAAATCACTCAGGGTTGTGATGACGTCACATAACATTGCAACATCATGATGACATCACCAAGGAAAACACAGATCCTGCTCAAAGATCAAAGGTCAAATTGGGGTCAAACGCCCCAGACGCTACTAGATTATCAGAACAAAATATGCCAGACTGAGGCAGTGGTTTAGATAGTGTCAACTAATGACACACCCCGGTAAAGTGGACGCCAGCTTATTTATCTGGTCGATGTTGCGGCAATATGCTGACCTGAGACAACTTATTATTTTCCCAAGATAGCTCCCGCTTCCCTCGCCAATATTACACTCCCTGCCAAAGTACTATAGACTAAAATAAATGGTCACACAGACTTTCTCCCGCTTTTATCTTAAAATGGAGATTTACTAAAAACTAGTTAAGATTTGTGAAACGAAGTAATAGGTCTATACATTGTTGTAGAAACACTACCCCAGAGGTCATAATATTCACTGTTACATACTCATCATGAACTAGAAAAACTGAGAAAAGAGAAACATCTTTGTCCACCAAAGAGCATAACAATCAAATTCATTTTCAAAGACCTCAATTAAAACGTATATATATTTGAATATAGCTCGGAAACTATTGGTTTTATAAAAATACATTTCATATACAAGATTTTTATCTTTAAGAGTAGTACAGTTTTACAATTTTAAGTTATTTCATATCTCAAATAGTTGGGAAGAAATTATGAAAATCAGAAAATTTCCCTATGTAAATAGTCTCAAAGTCATTTTCATGAGTAAACGAAACTCGCCATCTTGTTTATATTGATAAACTGTATCTGGATATGAAATTTAATCAGAATTGTTAGAGCAAATTCGGAGAAAATTTATTTATTTCCCTTTTTTTCCCTTCAGTAAACTACCCATGAATTGAGGGTTAGTAATCTAATTCCCAAACCCCTTTGAGGAATCTTATGAGAACTTCAGATAGCAAGTTCTAGCCTAACTAGTAAAATAGCTTCTGCTCTATCCCGTGGTACAGACAGACAGACAGACAGACAGAATTGCGAAAACAACTTTTTATTTTTTAGGGGATCATGAAATGTTGTCATTTATCAAAAGCTTGATTTCGAGTTTGTTGATCACAATACTCTCTCTCAGAGGTGTCGAGAAAAAGTGCTAGTAAAACTATTGGAATACCGAGATAGTTATTAGATACAAGATACACTCAGATAGTATCCAAGTGTGGTTTTATACATTTCTTCACTTGACAACAAAGAGACTGGGATCGGTTTTAATAACTTTTTAATTTTTCAAATATATATATAATTTAATATAGTAAAACAGTTCATTTGTCTCAGTTCCTCTGTTTATTTTTGGTTTCAGTACAATTGAAGAAAACGCAACAAGATTTGATGCTTTGTTCGAGCTGTATCATCTTCCTAATATAGTTGCTATCCGCAGGGTGACGTTACTTAGACCCTTTTTACATTCACTGCCATTCCCGTGGGCGCAGAGCATTTTTACTCGAAGAAACCACTCTCTGTAGTTCCCAAGGTCACTGGACAAAGCTTCAGGTTTACAGGTTTCAATCTAGACAACGTTCGCTCACGATTACAGCCTCTACAGACTGGTGAGGTAAGGATGGACTAGCCATTCTCCCAGTAACATGAACACAACTACAGTATCCTACAGACTGCTGAGGTAAGGATGGACTAGCAGTTCTCCCAGTGACATGAACACAACTACAGTATCCTACAG
>CABFOV010010134.1:0-17148 GCA_902141375.1 Timema poppense
ATGTTCCTCGTCTCAGTTGAAAACAGTCCTGGGCGCTGAAGTGATGTGTTTGTGTGGGGAGCCTTGCAGAACAGCCAAATGGGGGCAGAGATGGTGAGTCCATGTAATTATATTCCTTCCATGTTGTGACTCGGTCACACCTCGTATATATGTTTTAATTCCCATCTTTGAAAACAAATTTGATTCTTATGCTCTTTGGTGGACAAAATGTTTTTCTTTTCTAAATTTTTTGTGTGTTCGTAGTACCTAATGCTATAGAGCAGGGGTCTTAATCCTTTTTGGGCCAAGGGCCGGATTTCTGTCGCTTGTTGGCTAGCAATACTGTACTGGCAATATTAGGATTTAATATATACTATTTTTTTTATTAGCTCATTCTTGTACACTTATACTCGCATAGTTTGTTTATTGCAAAGTAAAATAGGCACACAAAAAAAATACTGCAAGGTAAAATAGGCATGAAAAACCAAATACATTTACCAAACATTTGTTTACTGTAGCAAGAACTACAATTATCGATGTCTTTTTCCAGTTTTTGTAAATCATCAGCCATTATTTGTGTGTTGCATCAGGAATTGGTGAGAGAGCTACATGTATTTAATGTCGTTCATAATCTCAACTTCATTCTTAAATTAACTGAACATAAGTCACCAGCCTCAAGAAAAGCTGACTTCAGCATTTCACCAGCTTGAAAAGGTTTATTATGTTTCACTAAAATATCTGTGATACAAAATGATACCTCAGTTGCTTCTTGTGACCATACAACGGGCTTAGCAAACATTAATGGTTGTGCTTCCAGCAGAGATTCATTTCTTTCACCTTAATCTTCCATATTTAACTTTAAGGTGGAAAGTTATAGTCATGTGTATACTTGTGAAGGCTCAAAAAATGTATCTCTAAATTGCCTTTCTTTGACACCGCAACACTAGCACAGACATGTATCTCTGGACATCGTAAAACGGAACTCAATTTCACATTCTTCATGGAATAGGTAAGTTTTCTATCGTTTAGGCGCAATCACTGATGAAGTCAATGTTCACGATAAATAAAACAAAAACTAAAATCCAATAAACGAAAAATACTACACCACAGCTTCTACCACTGATTGTACTACTGATTGTACCACTGATTGTACTATCGTGTTGTCTGGCTTAGGACGTTGTGCACAGCCAAACTCTCATTTTCTTTCAATCAATATTTCTAAATTGAGGAATTAGTCAAGGTCATGCAAACCTCTTCTTCATTTCCTCTCTCTCAATCTTTTGGCCACCTCTGGTGTATTACCTTCGTTTGTGGCTCTTGAACCCATAACTTATTTTCCTCACATAATTCTGCCAGCAAGTGTGTATTCTCGTGCCCTTGCCTACAACGCTGTTACCGTCTCTCATTATTACAGCCCTGCCTCGGACACTTGTATAACCTCTGTATCAACTGGCTCACTCTTTATTACTCTTTACTCACTATTATCACTCTTGTTATGCTCCTTTAACCTTTCTCTCTCTCCCTTACATCTAACTTTACTTACACTTGTCATATTTTCTAACTTTCCTCTTTTATTCGGCTGGGACAAAAGGAAACCAATACTAAAACTTGTTTTAGTGTAGTTTTTATTCTAGTTATTTCAGACATTTTACAATTTAGATAATTTAATTCACCAAGCATGTGGGTAATTGACATGTTACATATTTAATACTGTTGTAAGCGTCGTCATTTGTGTACTAATATCTTACTTCAATGACTTTAATGCATAATGAGTAACTACACTAATCCAGTGATGCAATAGCACTAACCTACAAGCTCTGTTCAGTCCCTCTGAACACAAACACTCGACCTCTGAACACAAAACACTCAACTCCATAGGTTTCGTACAGTAATAATGTGGCTTATATATAATGTACATTGTGTATAATAATATTTCTTAATAAAGCTGTGCACAAATAAATACATTTCAATGTGAACTTTAATCTACTGTATTTATATAACACTATAATCTAATTAAGCTACATATGAAAAACAATCAGGTACGTTTCTATATGCTCAGCTCAGCTCAGCTCATACAATTACTTATTTAAGACAAGGTGGTATAGAGCACTAGGCTAAATCATGGTTTAAATTAGGAGGGATAGCCAGCACACTTACCTTGGTGATACTGGAGTANTTATTTAAGACAAGATGATAAACAAAGGTAAATAGATGTGTTTGAAGCACTGTCTATAAAATAGCAGTGGGGTAATTTAAAGCAAATAACAACCATCTTGTGACAATATTAACAAGATAGCTTTACATAATTTGAATGAGCTGAACTTTTATTGAAGATGATTTAAATGATAATAGTTTGATAGTATAAATAATGCTAAAACAAGACATAGAAATACATTAATATCGTACATGTAACTAGGCCTTAACAGAGATTAGGAACGACGATGATTTACTCTTGCATTTTGACTATTTCTTTGTGGCCATACTTTATTTTATCTTTTATGTACAACAATGGATGTTATGCTCGTGACAGCAAGACGTCTAATGCTGTTTCATTACAATTGTATTTTGTTTCCTCGGGTGTTAAATTGTGTGCTCTAAACTAGGTCAGTTAGCTCATGAGGTAAGTAAAGATTTTGATTACAAACAAATTATCTACACAATAATTATTTACAAGTTTTATAAGACACCTATTAGTGTCAAATATTGACTTTGGACTGAGTAATAACTTTTTAATGGTGTATCTTTGGGGCACAGCTTGGACGCTGGGAAAGCCAGATAGAAGCACAATACAAGCATTTGAAATGCGGTGCTACAAAAGGATATTAGGTGGACTGATAAATTGCATTATGATCAGATGCTTAAAAAAATAAGGAACAAATGAAGTCCATGGAAACATCCTAACAGGAGAAACAAGATGGTTGGGCACATTTTGAGGCATACAGGATTGGTCGATGGAGGGAAAAACCGCAGAGGAAGGGAAATATTCAAGTATGTGAGGATGTGGACTGTAATAAATGTGTAGAGATTGGCACAGGACAGGAATAATTGGAGGATTGTATCATAACAGCCAAAAAAAGAAGTTATAATCAATTACATAATGCTCAATTTTAACTAGCTGTTGAACTCATGACAACTTATAAGGTTGTAAGTAAAATAAACTGCATCAATAGGAGAGAGAGAGAGTATATGACAGAGCTAGGAGTTTCTATATGACATTGAAATGTGTAGGGGTGTAGGGATTTAAAAACACTTTATATGCCTTTGGAACTTTTCCCCCGAATCTAGCCAACTACGCTACATTTAACAAAATGAATGCAGTTTTTTTTATAGATATCTAGACAATTATATGGTATAAGTGTCAGTATCAATACTGTGTGTAAGAATTCAAGTATTAACCCCTTTTAGTGCCACCCCTATTCCAGAATTCCACAAGCTATTTCCTCATTTTTGCAAGAAAATATGCCAACACTTTATTTATAGGGGTGTGCGAAGCTTCAACTCTGCTTCGAAACTTTGTCCATAAAATATTGACAGCTAAAATACTCGATTTATACTCAATTCTTGCCATGTCTGTATAATATAACATGAGTTATTAGATTAGAAATGAAATATTAGTAACAATATATATATAACATATTTTTCTAGTGTAAAAAAACTAACAAAATTTTTTTTGAGCTCTGATTCGGCTTCAAGAATATTTCATATATTCGATTCGAGTTCGCTTCGGATTGAAAGAGTAGGACTTTGCACGCCCCTATTTATGAAGGGATTATTTTGATATTTCTAGCATTTTAATCCGTATGTACTGTTATTTAACAATAATAGATTAATACAATTTAATTAAAATTATTTAATTTCTAATTTATTTTCTCCAAAACCAACACTAATTAACATATTTAAAAAAATATCATATATACAGTTCAATATTGTACATTTAATTATATACAAGAAAATAATGTTTTGGATATATATATATATATATATATGATTATAAATAGGAATTACAGGAATTTAATAGCAATGTGATAACAATAATAAAATGTTGATAACATTTTTGTGTGGAATGTTGGTCCTTGAGGACCCAATATCAATATTTTTTATTGGTCCAAATATACAAATGAGAACTTTAATCCTTTAAAAATAAAATATTAAAATTTAAAACCGGGAGTCAAAAAATGTTTTACGCAAGTATATTGCAATTTTTGCTCGAGTTTGCGTCTAATTATTATTTTTTCGTTTCACATATTTTACGAGTTTTGAGTAAATATCTCCATTTTTAAACAATGGGGTGAGAAAGTTCGTGCGGAGTTCCGTACCATTTATTCTATTATATAGTTTTTATTTTCATTTGAGTGTTGTCCTTATTTTTAAATAATGTTTTTTTAAAGTGCTATTTCTAAATAAAAGAACCAATATTTCCATTTCTTAAACTTTCATTTTTCAAATGTAGGCTATTTAATTTTTATAAAAATGAGTCTCATTGTTTTTAAGAACATGTTTTTTTGTTTATTTTAATATATTTCTAAAATCTCACATTTCAAAGATGTGGTATTTACATTTTATGTTGTTTTTTTTTGACTGGTGACATTTAAATACACTATTTCACTTTTAAAATAAATAAATATATACTCAAAACATTTTCAAATAATGAATATACTCAAACTCTGGAGTTTTTTTAAATACTTTACTTGAATGAAAAAAAAACCTATTTCGCAAGCTCTATTGCAAAATGTGGAACATGTCAGAATATAAAATATAGCCACCCACAACTCTTATTTTTAAGTAATTTCGGCACACAACACTTCATTTATAACTAACAAATGATTATTTTACATTCATACCAGAGTTATTTGTTTTTACTAACATAGCAATACAAAACTTACATATTGTGTTGACCACTAAGTTGTGTCTAATATGAACAATTAGGTTTGTTAACATGAACGACGTTTAATTCCCCGTAATAAGTGAGTTATCAGCATGTTACTGTTTATAATAAAGTGTTTGCTAATGATTAATACCATAACTTGATGCAGAACATGTCTTAGCAAAACCAACGACTGTAGAACTTTATTATGTTTTAAGACAGTTGGAATTTATCAGGGGATGACAGATAACATACTGTTAGTACACATTATTTAACACAATAATTTTCCAAAATTTCCAACAATCTCCCAAATTAAATGCTTCTGCTAATTAATAGCCTTACTTCACTTTCTCTGTTTTTTGATCCATGACAACACACAAAATCATAAATAATCTGTTCTTACTTTTGTATTAAGTATAATGATTAGTAAATAAATGTTATAAGTATTAATAGATTACTAAAAAAACAATTATTTCAGGAAAGGTGTTTGGATGAATTTGCTTCGAATAAACTTTATTTTGTTGTATTGCCGCTTCATTTTTAACAACTTAAAAAAAAACACACCTTAAGCTGATAGTGCTTATTAATTAATGCTAGCCAACTTGTGACCAACACACATTAAAAATTACTGCATCTCTATTTCCAAAACCATTCAGCCCCAAATAAACTCATTTCATACAGAATTACATGTTAATAACATATCAAAAAGTAATGTCTTTCTGTGGACAAATTCCACACTTTCTCGTTTACAGGTACTCTAGTGGGACAACTTGAAAGTTGCTTACAAATAAAGCACAGTCTTGAAAGCTGCACCTACAGTTGGATCATAAATATTAAGTTTCTTTTCTTAAAAATACAGTTATGTTCTTCCTAAAACACTCCAGGTAAAGACATAAAGTTTCAAATAATAAACAATTATATATATTTCAATATCGCAACAGTAATTATATTTACCAACAATTAAAATGTTGGTGTTATTAAACAGCTTACAGCAGTAGCGGATTCAGGTTTGAGGACGCCCTAGGCCCGAGACGATATGGCGCCTTTTTTTGTTTTGTAACAGTATATATATATATAAATAAACATATATATACATATATGTGTGTGTGTATAAAATAATGAAAAAATCTAAATTCGTAAATAAATAATATGCTAGCATTAAAAAAAAAATTTAAATCTTTTTGTTAGATATTTCAAATTTTAGTACTTGCCTGATTAATTATTTTAATAATGAAATTCTACCCTCAAAATGGTACTATGTTTCGATAGTAAGAGCGCAATAAAATAAACTTTAAAATTTGGTCTTACAGTTTACAGAAAATCCAATCGATTTTTAATTTTAGTCATCTTAAAAATTTTGGCGCCCCTCAAAAATTGCCGCCCTAGGCCCGGGCCTAAGCCTAAATCCGCTACTGGCTTACAGATTAAAACCATTTAAAACTCCATCACATCCATGCTACTAGTATCACAGTAAACACAAGCTAATCCGGGTCAATCGTGTTAAAACTTCTGTTTACAGTTGCATAATGTCCTTCATGTTGTGCGGTATGGCACCACATCTTATTGACTATTCAGGTTGAACTTAGAGGAAATGTACCAAAGCCATGCCAGTACACTCAACCAGGATTGAACCCTAAATTTCTCCACCATCGGCAGTCCAGCCTTAGACCATGCTAAAGCAGATTTGTCTATATTGCTTGTATTGTTTTATTTACATACATCTTTATATGTATAATATGTACCCAAGTTAACAATATTTTATATAATTATGGATTCTGAAGAATTTAAAAGGGTATTCCTGGAAAAAAACCATTGCTGAAGAACTTCTAACTGCCCAGAAGGTTGTTGGATATTTAAAAAACAATCATAAATATAAAGGCATTTACTTTAAAATTCAATGTTGAGATTGATAAAAGCATAGTATTAAGTATATAGACATTAATAGAGCCAAAATAGTTGTTACGGTAAAAAGCTGTATTATAGTAGTATTGACACCATCGGCCAGGTCTTGTTGAGCATAAAGAAACTAAGAAAAGTGAAGTTCCGTGATTTGACTTGCAGTTCAGAATGGCTGTGATGATTTAGACAAAGAATAGAAAACCTTGTGATGAAACATTGGTGATGTTGTTTTCTAGTTTATAAAAGCCTCTTTTTCCAGTGGGAGCCATGTTAAGTGTAAACTCTGTACTTTTTTTCATTATATCAGCCATATTGTGTTCGGTCCCTTTTATATGTTTCCCATACAATGTTCCTGTAGCTTCTTACAAATATATATTACAAATTACCTCAAAAAGTCAAGAGGCTAAATTTTTCCATTTATTTTTGTTCTAACTTACTTTTGCTCCATTGATCCAGATTTCCACTACACCCGGATGAAATTTCCCTCCAATTAAACCGGATTAGCGAGGGCTTACTGAATTCTATAGACACAACTAAATCACTCTTTGAAACAATAAACAATTTATAACAACAATAATCATGCAGAAGCTCTTATCAAATATATTATATTATACATATCAATTATAAATTGGTGAGATCTGAAAAATAGTATTTTTATAGTAGTTTTGTACTAACATTTAAACTACACCATTTTTGAGATTAATAGACAAGGCTAAGAAAATATATTATGCTAGTTATTTCCAAATTTAAAGCAGTTTTATATTTATGTGAATCCTCTTATAAAAATAAAGCACACAAATATAAGTTTTTACTAAAGTGCAATAGTTATCTAAATAAACACGATGTACCTTACACTGCTGACACTGGACCGCCTTGTAAAATGAACATGTGACAATGCTCTACCCAGGAGGTGTCCAGGACCCCTAATTTTGAAACTTGCGGGCTAACTCGCAAATCGCAGGCTCTACTGAAACAGAGCTAATTTTGAAAGGTTTCTATTGTCGTGCGAGTCTGTGTAGTGTTGTTTCGCTTGAGACTGAGTTGTCAATCTGACAACACTGTAAAACCATGACGTGCCAAAGGGTTGAGGAGATGAGACGCCACAACACGCCACTATACAAGATACGTAACTGAAAGTAAACACTAATATTGTATTGAGTGCATCATATACAACGATTTGTTTAGTTTCATTGGGAAAACCATCTCCCAGTTGTATACATCTAAGCTTGTCATCTCAAAATTTTCTCAAAGTTATATCACTATAAGTAAAACCATTTTCTCGGGACCTATCCACTTTAGCTCACTTGTTAGAGTGCTTGACCCAAACTTAAGTTTCCACGAAATCAATGCCACCCGATGTAAAATATTTTAATTTTTTTGTCTGAATTTAAATCACGTTTTCGTAATTAGAATTTAGTAATATATTATTTTATTTTCACAACTATTTTTTAAAACATAAATGTACCCTAAAAATTTCTACTATGTGAATAATAATTAGCTTACTTAGCCTTATTTTAAAATGTGTAAAAATTTATGTCATAAACCCCATTAATATAACTTATAAATAATTACCTACATACAAAATTTCAAAATTAATGTAGGCCTAGCGTTTTTGATTTAATACCATTTTAAATTATTTTTAAGGACTGTTATGTTAGTCTACGTAGGCTCAAATACCTTGTATACCTTATATTTAAAACATATTATATGCTTACTAATACGATCATTTAAAATTAAAGTTTAAAGTCTGATAAATAAAAAAATAAACTAGAGTTGCGAGGATTTGAACACGCGAACTTTAGATTGTTGGGAAAATTTGAAAAAATTAGTATATACAATTATGTTTTCACATGAAAAAATATTTTTATTGAAGGATTGAATAAAGTGTACAAAGCAATCATATTGTTTACTTCTGTAAACCTATTTTGTACCATGGTAGGTTTATTTCAACAAAATCACTCTCAGAAAGCTGCAACCGAAGAGTTTCTAAATTAGGGGTTTGCGAGATGAGAGAAATACGCTAGCGAATCGCTACTCGAACGTTTCAAAATTAGAGGCCCTGGGCTCAGAATTTAAGGGGGACTATGATGGAAGTGCGGATACAACAAGCTATCATTGATGTGTATGTTATATTTTACCGTAAGAGATGCAGTATTTAGTTTGGTCATCGCTGTGTGTGAACTAAACATTGACCTTGACACGTCATACCCGCAATGAGATGGTGTGATGATAGTGATTATGAAGGTGAGGAGACGGTGGAATCGAGAACAGAACATGATGATCATATGAACAGTTCCCCTCTTGGGGAAAGTACCTATAATAGAGCCGGAAATAAAACCCATGACCTCTAGGTGAGTAGCGCTGACCAGTGGACCTTTGTTAGTAAAATCACATTATGCCCTGTGTTTACCCTGTAAGGTACAATGTTCAGGCTAAAGTGAGTGTAATTCGAAGTGAACACTGAGAAAGCATACTGTAAATTATTACATTAAGGTCACCGCCACATAACTAGTGTTAGGGTCCGGGGAACAGACACCTCTCTCGAGGCTCCTCTATCCTTCGAGTGTAGCCACGCATGTAAGCCTGTGCAGGAACCATCTTGGCCAGCTTTCCTCGGTGGGAGGAATTGCCTCCTCCTTCCATGAATGCTGGATTCTTACATAGTGTTGTTAGCCCCTCGGAGAAGGTCACGTGACCAGCCTTAGGAAGCACCCTAATAGCGCTTTCGACCTAAGTTTATGTTTCATTTTATTAGTATGGTATTTAGAAATAATGTTACACGCTTTAAACAATGTAGAATAAAAATAAAATACAATTTAGTTTATTGAGTCAGTCTAGTGGCAGCAGTGTAGAGAGTGTAATATGTCCATGACTTGGTTTGTGTTGTCAAAAACACACATTTTGGAGGGATTGGTAAATTTAAGACTTAAAAAAATGTATTCGTCTTTAGGTAGTGAATGTGAATTTTAGTATTCATACAAAATATTTTGTAAATATACTATTTCAAGAGTTAAAAGTTAAAACTAGCTCTGTTATCTTATATTGTGTTTATTTCATAGATAAACTTTTAAAACAATTGCCTTGGTTTAACTTTTAAGTTGCGGCAGAAGGGAGTGTGACTAATTTTAGTTTTTATAGAATTGACATTTTTTGGCCAAAATAAATCAAATATTTCTCCAGTAGCAACGTAGAGTTAAGTTTTCTGCACGTGCTAATATCAAAGGATCTTGAATATCTGTCAAGGTTGTCCTGGAATTTTGTCAACACTTTTTCTCTTTATTTAAAAAGTTTTGACAGATATTCAAGATCCTTTGATATTAGCACGTGCAGAAAACTTAACTCTCCGTTGCTACTGGAGAAATATTTGATTTATTTTGGCAAAAAAATGTCAATTCTATAAAAACTGTAAAAACACTTGTCACACCTTAAAGCATTTCTCTTTATTCATAATTTAGGTGTTTAGTTAAAACTACCATCATTCTTTCAAGATATGTAACCAGTCACCACAAAGTACTAAAATAATGTAGGCCTAATATTACTTTGATTCATTCTCTTTCTCTCAGCCCCTCCCTGAGTTTCCCTCACAACTTTCAAAAACCACCGGCAAAATCCTTCATTCAGTATCTGATGAATAAATTGGAAATCACAGGAACATTATTGGATGTCCACGAAGGAGGATGTCCGAAACTGCCAGAAACAACGGTACGGGAGGTTAAAAACAGACTGGTGGCCTCCTCACAGGAGTTCTTGCATAAGCTGTCAGAGGAGATGGGGCTTCCACAAACACATGTCAACGAACATCGAAAAAATCACAGCTGCATGCATATCGTGTTACTGTTATGCATAAATTGAAACTTCTAAACTAACAGAAGAGACTAGATTACTGCCATTGGTTCCAGCAGTTTGTCAATGCACATCTGGGAATACTGGACTACAAGGCATGGTTCCATCTAATACCTGTATCTGGGCCAGGGAGAGTCCCCACATCTTGCATGACACACCTCTTACTTACGAACAAGTTGGGGTGTGGGTGCTTTGTCGCGGAGCTGCATTATTGGCCCCATCTTCAATGTGTTTGTGAACCAAATGGACGACGACGAAGAATTCCGTACTGGCTCTTTTCAGCAGCATGGTTTGGACACCGAGGTCACCTGACCTTACCACCGGATTTCTTCCTGTGGGGCATGCTGAAATGGAACGTATCGCAACGGACCACGGACTCATATGGAACTGCAAGAAACAATTATGTGGGAAATTGAATCTGTGAGCCCCGATGTGTTGGTGAGTACCGTCAATAACACGGAGAGGCGTGTGCCGGCTAATGGCGCCCACTTCCAACAGTTGCTACGAGATCATCATGTTTCTCATACACCAAGGTAGGTCCGTAGCAGATTTAACTGAATTGTGTCCATTATTTTGAAAGTTATGAGGGAAACACTCCGTATATTTAACATAATTTTATATTTCAAATTACAACCCTGTAATTAGTCACAAATTGTGTAATATAGAAACTCCAAGCTATTCTATACATCAGCTGGCTCATACGAAGGTTACCCTTGAATCCCAAATCTTAGAAAACATGACAAACATGAAGATTAAATCTACTTTCATAAGATTACATAGAAAACAGATATAGCAATACATTCAGTGGAGTGGTAAATATTGTCTGGAACCTAGGTGTTAGGTTTGTATTATAAATGATAATTTAAAAAAGAAAGATGGATTTTTTCTTCTTCAAATCCTTGAATGACCTTGAGGATTGGAAGGCATCACCCCTAGTAGTACTGAGCAATCTGTCAACTGTGTTTATATCTGAATATAAATTAGTAAAACATATTGCTGGAAAAAAGAAACACCATCATGATTTCTGAGTGCCCCCAATAAATACACTCTGAACTCATGTAAGTTGAAAACCACTTACTTAGATGAACTTGCATGGATCCAAAACCTAAATTCACCTCATGTCATCCTTTGAGTTTGGAACTATAACATGAGGTACAGCCATTTTGGTATTCAAACAAGACAGAATTGTTAAATAGGTCCACCAATCAAAATATTAATTCCAGAGACATTAAATGCTCTTTCCGTTCACCCCATTCAAACTTTTCAGCCAACACGTAAAGTTTTGTACAAGTATTATTGGAAGCTGCCTAGACAAAGCCTAGATTTTCATATTTTAACATTCTAGGTTGATTATTGCAAAACACTGTATTGTACTTTACAATAATTCTCAACTAAAGGGATATTTCTAAAATGTACATTAGCTCTATTGGAGAGGCACTTTCTACAATAAACACTGAACGTTATATAATTATATTCGTATTTTAAAATGTTTGTAAAACTGCTTGGAAGGAGTCATTTGATATGTATTCTCTTGATAACAAAGCAAAAGCCAGTTCTACAAGCTTGAGTGTAGTAGCACACACCTACTTAATATATTAATATGGTTAAATAATACATTTCATGCATTCTTTATTATAATTGTTCAATGTTCTTTTAAATAGTCATATAAAAATATGATCTCTAATGTGACCACATGTCACTGTATGATATGTACTGGAATGGTTGTTATGTAGAGCAGATAATATGTTTACACTAAGTTCCATGAATCCCTAATTGAGGCAGTTGCCAGTACAAGAGATTATAGGCAACAAGTAGCCTATGTTTAAAGATTATCAACAATGAAAGTTATACATTTAAAAAAATAGTGTAATCTAAAACAGCGATGCGCAATTTCACCAGAAGTTTCCCTTGCTGGATGTTGTTTGTTTAGGTATTCTCTGTGTCCCTGTGTAAAATGTGATACAACCCTCTCATGTTAGAATGTTGTATCTAGGACTCGTAATTTGTTAACATGTCTCACTTAATTTGTTTAAGGGCTTGGGTGAAAAGTGTGTATGGTTTTGGCCAAGTATTTAAATTACCCTTAGTTTCCCTTATTTTTAATTAAATTCCCTGACATGGAAAATATTCCTTGACTTTTTAGATTTACTCTCCGTGTAGCCAACAAATCCTTTTAGTAACGAATAAACGAAACCACAGTCTGTTAAACTAAATTGAGGCATTTTGTAAATTTAAATCAAACAATTGTCCAATGCAACGTGAGGACAAAAACAAGAACAACCAATCAGGATATTCACTGCCCTCGTCTAACAAGTTGGTTCTACGAGGACTCACCAGGATTTACATAAGTTACTTTCTATGTAACGGCACAAGAAGTCCAACCGGGAGCCAACTGGCCAGAACCTGTTCCAAACTTGTCGAACAGTCTCCCGTGTCTCGTCTGCACCTGACCTGGTTTCCACCGGGGTACACCCCTTGGTAGTGAGATCAGGATTGAGGGAAAGAGACTAGTTATGAACAAAATGGCAGGAAAACTCAGGTAAGAACAAATGAAAGCCACGATGTTTTCTGATGACTTGCGGTACGGGGGGAAGCAGGAAGAGGAAGTGTGGAGTGAAACTTAGCTTGGTGCAGAATGAAGCGATGGAAATGACAAGGAAGATGTGTGGATGGAGTAGAGCTGAGTAGAGGACAGCAGAGAGAGATGTTCTATAGGTGTGTAAGAGACCTGCTATGGGGAATAAAAGTGCCCTTGGAGTGTAAGTAAGTGATGTGCAGAGCGTACTTTGTACCCATTGTCACACATACAGCAGAAACATGGAGAGACTAGGAGAGTGGAGGCCATGGGAATCAAGTTTGTGAGAAGCATGTTTGCTGCAATGAGGAGAAACAAGATTAGGAATAAAGTTTGTGAGGAGCATGTTAGCTGTCAGAGGAGAAACAAGATTAGGAATGAAGTTACCGGGGAGAAAGTGGGAGTACATGAAATAGTAGAGGAAGCAAGCCTGAGATGGTATGGGTATGTGATGAGGATGGAGAAATGAGAGGACGCCGAAGAAAATGATGGCTATGAAGTATGTATGAAAAAGAACATAAGGGACACCAAGAAAGAAATGGAAGTAGCAGATAACAGCAAGTATGTGAGTGAGAAGAGAGGAAATGAAGCAAATAAGGGAAGAAAAATGGTGGAAAGATAGAATATGGAGGCATTTTACTAAACTGACCCGGCCACAGGCTGGAAATGAATGGATGATGATGATGATGATGTGATTTAAGCACCATGTCAGGTGGTTCATGTTTGAAACTCATCAACTACTTCTAGTCAAGCTTATAGTGTTTGTTGACGTACTATTGGCCAGTAACACTTGTTATCAATTGCCACCCCCCCATCCCCCACCTCACTATAAAATATGGACCAGCCAAGGAAGGTCATCTAGTTCAGATATTTTTTAATCAAACTTTAAGGAAACATAAAGTCTGCTATGATGGACAATTTAAATTTCACCTGAAAGAGTCCCTGGACCTACATGATTATCTTCCAGCCCCTTACTAAGTGCATGTTTAGTTAAATAATGTTAAAAAAAAAGTAAGATTTTAGTATAAATGTGTAAACAATTTATATTTTTGCTATATAACTAATTTTACTTTACAAATAAGTCGAGATGTCATGATTTTTTTTTTTATATATATATAAATTTTAACCTCAATTTTTTGATTATAGATTACTTGACATCTACAATTTTAATCTGTCTATATACATTAAGCGTCACATTAAATATATTATATTTATTTGTATATGGTACTTTAAACCCGTTTAATTCACGCAAGAACACGAAGGTCATGTCAAGTAGACTTACAATTTGCCAATACAAAAAAATAAATATATATTAATGGTGACAATGAAAATGCTAGTGTGTTGGCAGAACTTTATCTGCTCTACGTTAGTTGTTCCCCGATTGTTGTTCACAAACATCAGAGCCAAGCAATGTCTCACTTTCAACAGAACCGTCATTACTGATCAGAGCTGAGTGGTAATCAGTTGAGCTTGATGTTGGCGACCCTGCGGGGGAATAGTCGCGTGGTGTGATTGGTACTAAGCTGTCTTCACTGGTTGATTCTGACTGCTCACGGGAAGAGTCGTCAAATATTCTGTGAAGGGAGTTGTCTGACTTAGAGGGTCGAAGGGATAAAAGAGAGATCTGTGGACAAAATTACAGATTGACTTGATTAAGGCTTCAATTTTCAACTATATATAAAATAACACTTTATACTATTGTTGCACAGTGAAAATATACAAATGGTCAACATTACCCCTCATACAACCTTAGTTTTATTTATAAGGGGACGAAGGGAGGCATGCAACCCCAAAAACAGTGTAATAATATGGCCAGACATAGCATTAAAATTAAAATAAAACTCATAAAATCTAGTTTGATGATGAAAAGGTCAGGGTTGGAATCTTAAATGGATGTGTTGAAGGTGGTTTTTCAATCTCCCTCCATGCACATGTAGGTAAAATACTTCAATAGTGTAGATATGAGTGTAGTCGAGATATGCGGCACAAAAATATTGAATACAATTATTGATAGTTTGGATCAGTGTAAGAAAGTATTTCAATCTGAAAAAATTATGACACTTTATCAATAAAAATAAGTTGCTTTTAGCAAGATGTTCATACATTTCCTGACATTATGTTACATCCTGTCTTGAGCCAGCGCATGTGACCTTGGACCTTGTTTTATTGTTGTATAGACTCAAACCTGCAAGTCCCAGATTAACGTGAGGATTGGCATTCAATAACCAACGATAATCAATGTTTGGGGGCTTCTCCGCTTAGGGTCAAACTAGGCCCCTCAGGCTACTGTGCGAGGTCCTTGAGGTTCTCGTCCAGGTCAGTATGTCTGATGTACCCATTGTATTGTACACTAGTACTGTATTTTCACTTAATTAAATAGACGTCTCGCCAATCAGTTCACGGAAAATGATGGAAAAATAATTAAATATGTCTAAC
This sequence comes from Timema poppense, assembly GCA_902141375.1. Classification (NCBI taxonomy): domain Eukaryota; kingdom Metazoa; phylum Arthropoda; class Insecta; order Phasmatodea; family Timematidae; genus Timema; species Timema poppense. Next base: position 15,597 of record CABFOV010010134.1, read on the forward strand.
CCTAACAAAAAGTTGTGACAAACTTGATTCACTTTGGTATCATGTGCAGAAATACGTACTGAATAACAGGCCACTAAGAACATACTACAGAGTTTGGTATCACTACAGTGTTATTTTACCTGAACTGAATAGCTCACAACAGGAGGAACTGTGTCTACTCTCATATTATTCATGTCTCAAGTCAATTTTCTTTTTATTAAACTTATCTAAAGTCATACAATAAGATACTATGCTATATTTAATAAAGTGAAGCGTGTTTATTCTTCAGTTCTTGCAACTCCACTTCTATTGCTTCTCGTTTCTCTTCAGTTGCCATCATTATTTTTTTTCTTTTCCCTTCTAAATCTTTAACTTGTATATCTAATTTCCTCTTTTATGACTTCTTCTTGTTTTCTTCATCTCCAAATATTCATGATAGCGTTTCCGAGCACCTCTCTCGTAATCCAACATCTTTTTGCTAATGTGTGTGTTTTTAATCCCTCCTGCTTCTTGTATCTCATCATGAATGTGACGCTGTGTGTGCAGTGACTGTTTTCTCATGCATATTTTCAACCAGTAAAGATTTATTGACTGAAAAACCACCTTCAACAGTTGCAGTCTCATGTGACAAGACAAGACAAATCTTTATTACTTCCCAAAGATGTTGTAGTTTGCATCTCCTATTAGAAAGCTACCATAAATAGTGTCAAGTCCTACTTTGTCACTAAACTGATCACAAGGACGAAATATTTCTTGAAGCTGAGATTTTTTGAGGTTGCAAAATGCAAGTATTCTTTCTTGGCATTTTCAGCCAGAACATCATTTATGATGTTGGCATGGTTGAGTTCCTCCAAAAGAAAAGAAAATCTCTTCTGGCCCAGTTGAAGTGAATGTTAAATAACACAAGGATCCAATGAAGCTTTCTGTTTTAAGGGACTTCTTTCTCGTAACTTTGCAATCATGGTGGTTGACATACTGCGGCACTGGTGTATAAATTATAGTTTTTGTCTTTCTGTTACTGTGATTGCAATTTCTCCTAACAAACGTTTTGTTGCAAATCCTTCATCAATATTTTTGCTAAGGATCAAATTTTCTGATTTGTGTTGATAGACAGTAACTATGGACCCGTGCACTTCATCAGATCAGGTTTCACGCAACGATTCATAAGGTATCTTAGAAGTATATCTATAGATTCAAAAAGATATGGAGTCATTGGTTTTGATGTCTGGAACCGTTGCAGGAAAGGCTGACATTCATCTGCAATTGACTTTCAGAAAGCTGGTTTACACTTCAGGAATGGATCAAAGGCTGCTCTTTTCAGTGTCTCTACAGGTTTTGTTTTAGAAAGTTTGCTTCTTTGCGAAACTTAACATCATGGTCCCAAATTTGTAATGCCCTTTGAAAGCACTTTGCATTCTCTAACCACCGCACGCCACAGAACTTCAATGGAAAAGATGCACATCCTGTCAGTTGGGTAAACAATGCTCGACAAGCTGGAGAGTCAGTCAACAGGTAGTACATGAGACGCAATAAGCTACTTATATCCTGTCAGCTGGGTAACCAATGCTCGACG
>CABFOV010010135.1:0-17146 GCA_902141375.1 Timema poppense
TGATGTCAACACTATTGTCAAGTTTACTGGCCTTTCTATTAGTGAGATTGAAGAATTAAGTGGAAATCTGTGAACGGTTACACTTGGAAAACCTTTGTGGCATAATTTAAGTGGGCAGCGTAGTCTACGATTACCGCATAATTTACTATATAGATATTCCAGAACATATAGACTTCAATTGAACACAGAAAAGATTCTTATCAAAGTTAATTACCCTTATTGTCAATAACTATTAGCTACAGACCAGTTCTTGTTAAGTTACAGTAAAGAAATGAGTCATATATAGCTAAACTGACTTAGATTTACCGACAATTTGAAAAACCGTCATTCCGCTACTAGTTAGCGCCGCGGCGGTATGACGTGTTGCTTGGGTCAGCTATAGCTAAAGTAACTTAGGTTCACCGACAATCGTCATTCCGCTACTAGTTAGCGGAATCTATCCGCAACGGCATGACTTGTTGCTTGGGTCAGCTATAGAATATAGATCAGAAGTGACAGAGCTTAAAAAAAGGCATAACATTCTTAATAAACGTAAAAAGCTTTATGAAAATCAGAGTTGGAGTAATAGGCTGCTTAGGCAGAATGGGCAAGAAAATACTCAATGAATTAATTACAAATGCCGAAGTGGAAATAGCAGGTGCTGTTGCCCGTTCAGGCAGTAAGTACATAGATTCAGATATTGGACCAATTATAGCCAATCTAGGAATCAAGGTTACAAGTTCTATTAGTGGCATATTTGAGTTATCCGACGTTGTAATAGATTTTACAACTAAAGAATGTATGTTAGACTGCCTTAAAGCAGCTGTAAAATTTAAAACACCGCTGGTTAGTGGCACAACTGGAATAGAAGGTGTCGATTTGAAAGAATATGCTGCTGAAGTTCCAATATTATGGTCAGCAAATATGAGTGTTGGGGTTAATGTGTTGCTGAAATTGGTAAAAAAAGCTGCTGAGCTTTTAGGTAATGAATATGACGTTGAGATTTGGGAAATGCATCATAACTTAAAAAAGGATTCACCATCTGGAACAGCTATAGAACTTGGCAAAACAATTGCTAACGCTTCAAAAGTGGATTTTCAGTCCAATCAATATTTACATAGTGGTTCAAACATAAGAAAAAAGGGGGGAATAGGTTTTGCAGTATCTCGTGGAGGTGGAGTAATAGGAGATCACAGCGTGATGTTTGTTAATTCTGATGAACGGATAGAACTAAACCACAAAGCAATTGATCGCACAACATTTGCTAGAGGAGCTGTTCAAGCAGCAGTATGGCTATATGAAAATAAAAGAGAAATTCCGGGGCTCTATTCAATGCAGGATGTGATATGAGCAATACACGTGCCTCTGTTAAAGATTTAAATCTCTGGTATGGCTCTAAGCAAGTTTTATTCGATATAAATTTGAATATTTATAAAAGAAAAGTTACTACTTTTATCGGACCATCCGGGTGCGGTAAATCAACATTTTTGCGTTGTTTTAATCGTATGAATGACTATGTACCTGGATGCAAAACTGTTGGTGAATTAGATATCGATGGGCTGGGTGATATATATTCACGCGATATGGATGTTGTGCTACTCAGAGCAAAAGTTGGCATGGTATTTCAAAAGCCAAATCCTTTTCCAAAATCAATATATGACAATGTTGCTTATGGGCCAAAACTGCATGGTATGGTGAAGGATAAGCAAAAATTGAATGAGATGGTGGAAAATAGTTTAACTAAAGTTGGCTTATGGGAAGAATTAAAAGACAGATTGCAAGATAGTGCACTCGATTTATCCGGTGGCCAACAACAGAGGCTATGCATCGCTCGCGCAATTGCAGTGAAGCCAACTATTTTATTAATGGATGAACCGTGCTCCGCTCTTGATCCAATGGCAACCAATGCAATCGAAAATCTTATACAAGAGCTGAAATTAAGGTTTACTATAATTATGGTAACTCATTCAATGAAGCAAGCTAAAAAGTTATCTGATAGTGTAATTTTCTTTCATAATGGCAGAATTGTTGAGTCTGGAAGCACTCAAGAAATATTCGAAAATGCTCAATCTCCCTTAACAAAGGAGTATATCCTGGATCATTAGGTTTCTGTCATCAAAGTAGCTTGGCTACTTTAAAAAATGTATCCGTATGCCGTATTTGTCATTCAGCATGGTAGCGGTTGGATCATTCAAAAAATACCACTTCATTCTTTTTGCTTCTAACTTTTCTATTTTTTACTGTAAATTTTTGCAGAGTTCTCTCACATTTACTCTCTGATTACCTTTTTGTCTTGCTTTGTTTATCTGTTTTAACGCTCCACTAAACGGATACCCAATTGTTCAACACTGTCTATTTCAATTTGTAAAGTGTCCTTTATAAACTTATCAGCCTGGTCTGTACTCATAAAAACTGTATGTTTATTGGGCATTAATTTTTCTATAGTGGCTCTATCTTTTTCGTCATATGTATATTTAAGAAGCTCATCAATTTCTTTGTCCTTCAGATGAGATGTGCAATTATAGCTATGCTTTTTGAGATCCAGAAATTTAGCAAAGCTATTACAATCGTTCTCATGGTGAAAGGTTACATTTATACCTACTATTTCGTCCGTTTCTTGCAACTTTCCATCTTTAGCTATCTGTGCCTTAGCAAGCGCAACTGTAGGTTTATGGCCATAATTTGCTCCAATAATCCTTCTTATTGAGTGTTCTATTGCCATTTTTTGCACTTTGGGATTTTCATCGAACTCTTTCAAAAAATTAAGGTGTAAGTTAATATATTCAGAGTATTTCAACCTGTGTTTTTTATGTATAGTTGGTTTGCAGGGCAGTTCATTTGTAGGTGACTTATAGCTTGCAAGAAGCAACTTTTGTTCATACTGTTCATTATATTCTTTTACCCCTTTAAAATGTCTTTCATATTGAGTCAATCCATCTTTTCCTTTTTTCTCCATCCTTTTCAAGAATTCCTCTGCTGGCTCTTGTTTAGCTGGAATAATTTTGCGTATAAACGGAATTTGTTTTTGCAAGCCAACCCAATATGGTAAGCAGACAACTTTTGCATCTTTCGAAAATAGACCTTCTAATTTTTTCACTGCATTGTATAAGTTTGCTGATTCTGGTTTATAATGCCCACTATTATTGTCTATATAAGTTATTTTACCATTTACCACTTTTATTAAACCAGAACATAAAACTGGCCTACCACCTGCAAGAGTTGAATGACGATAAGGCCCACTCGTTTTTATTAACATTAATATGTTCATGAGTTACCAATCTGCCATCAAGCGTGATCACATAAGCTACACAACCTTTTTTACCCTTACTAATTTTATCAGTTGTATCATATAGCTTGCCTTCTAAGTCGTATAACCTTAGTTCCCCATCTTCCTCACCAATAAATTTGCTTTGATCAAACTGTTCATCAGAGTTAAAATACTTAACCTTTGTATTAGTTCTAGGAATTTTTCTTCCTTTAACTCCAACTTCTGAAAATAAATTATAGCGTGGAAAAAAATATGTAAATTTACTTTCTATCCAGTGTAAAATTCTGTTTATAATACCAAAAACTTTTTTGTTACCTAAATCAATAGAGAGTTGCTGTTCTTTTGGTACTGTTTTATGATTGGACTTTGTACCAGATTTGCCAAATTCTTTGGCAGCATATTTAAACTTTTCTAGTAAATATTCCTTACGCTCTTTTGATACTGACATTTTTACCTCACCAACTATTATTTTATTTTATATTATCTTAGACAAAAAGTCAACTTTTTCCTTAATATATTAATAAATAGCTATTTCATTTGCAGCATTGAGCACAATACTATTTGTTTGTGGAGCAGAAGAACTTCCATGTTAGCGCAGGAAAACGCCTATGGTCTGGCTCTTGAATAGTTATGTAAGAAGTCTAATCCACTTTCAGTTCCTCAGTATGTAAATTGCGTGGTAAAGATTCTAATTCCTTTGCAGCACTTAAACTTTTATTTTTTGCATGTATACCAAGCTTATTGAATTCTCGGGCAGCAGGAAACACCCTTGCTTCAAGCGAACCAGCAGTTTTATTATAATGATCGACAGCACTTTTTAAGCTCCTGCGCAAATTATCAAAGTTTTCGCCCATTGTGCAAATGCGCTCATATAAAATATGACCTAGTTCACTGATTTTCTTTGCATTTTCAGCTATCATCTCTTGCTTCCATCCATATGCTATTGCTCTCAGCAATGCAATTAGAGTGATCGGTGTTGCAATGATCACTTTTTTTTCCACTCCAATCTCTATCAAAGCAGGCTCATATTCCAGTGCTGCGCTAAAAACCCCCTCCCCTGTTAAGAAAAGCACCACAAGTTCTGGCGTATTTTCAAATTGATTCCAATACTCTTTTTTACCCAAGTCATTTATGTGTTTTTTTATTGCCAGGGAATGATTCTTTAATTTCTCCTTTTGTATTTGCAAATCATTTTGTGATATAGCATCCATGTAAGAATCAAGCGGCACTTTAGCATCTATTATTATTTGCTTTCCAGATGGCATTTTGATTATTAAATCAGGACGCAATAAATTATCCTCGTTTTTATCAACCACTGACGGCTGAGTAAAAAAATCGCAATATTCAATCATTCCCGCCATTTCTACCACTCTCTTTAACTGCATTTCACCCCATTTTCCTCTAATGTGGGGCTTTCTCAAGGCATTAGCAAGGCTAGAAGTTTGGTTCATCAGCGCTCCAATTTGCTCCTTTAAACCTTCATAGGCCCCTACCCTCTCCTTTTCTAGCTCACGTATTTCGTTATCGAATTTTTCTAATTTTTCTTTTATTGGCGTTACAACTTCGTTGATCGTTGCTTGTCTTTTTTTGAAATCGCTTTCTGTTTCTTTTAATTTACTATCGATTACTTCCTTTGCTAAGTTCAGAAAATTATTGTTATTTGTCTGCAAAGCATCAAGAGAGAGCGCTTTAAAAGTGTTTGTTAATCTCTCCTCTGCTTTTGTTAGTAACTCTATTTCCTTTTTCTTTTCCTCACGTTCTTTTTGCAGAGTTACTTCAAGCTCTGCTCTTTTGACCCTTAAATCAACTATTTCTTCATTCTTTGTAAGTAAAGTTTGCTTTGTTTCTTGAAGCTCACGCTCTAATTTACATAAATTACCCTCAAGGTTTGCTTTCTTTTCGCTCAGTTTTTTTACAATAATGTAGAAAAATAGTAATAGAGAGACAACCAGAGCTATAGAATTGAAAAGCATCAGAATAAAAAAACTGCGTTTACAATTCTATATGATTTTTGTGTGTATAGCTATAAGTAACAACGTCATACCGCACACAACTGTACGAATGTCTAGTTTAGTTATAAAATGTATATAAAATATTAACCGCTGATGTCATCCCAGTGCGTGACACTGGGATCCAAATTTTTTAGACTGGATCTTATGGTCAAGCCCACAGATGTATGAACATTGTCTACCAGGAGGGTGTCATCCCAGTGCTTGACACTGGGATCCAGGAATTTTATTAAGTTGGTAAGCATAAAAGTAGCCGTTTTATGTTAAAATACAACGTTTTGATGATTATGAAAAGGCTGGATTCCAGACTGGAATGACAAGAAGAGGGCATGGGATGACAGGAGCGGAGCTATACAAAAAGAAGTAAAACGGCTCTAAAGATGATGCTATAGAAGTTTTTAGTACTTGCTCGCAACTTTCAACAATTTAATAGCACTGGTGTTTACAACCTCTCCGCCGACACGCTTAGTGACAAAAAACCTCACATAAGGTTTATTCGTATAAGGGTCTCGTAATATTCTCATTCCTCTGTTATCTACAATCTTATAAGCTTGTTTGAAATCTGCCATCGCAATTACCGGTAGCTGATTGTTTGGCACCGGTGGCATATCGGCAGATTGATATACTGGTATTCCCATTAAGGTATCTGGAGCTTCAAGCGACAAACTTGGTTGCCAAAGATATTGACCTGTTTGAGCTTTTAGTAGCCTAACATTCTTCAACGTACTCCTGTTCATCAAAAATGATGCATTTTTGGAATAATATTCATCCAGAGAGTAATACAATATCATTATTGAATCGCTATCCAATTTTTCAGTTTTAACTTGCTCTATTTTATTGTAGCCCTTTCCATCATCATAAGCTAAAATTCCTTTGGGTTGAAAAGTGCCATCACCCTTAATGAAGGCTTCGTTTTCTTTCTTACTAAAAGTCTCGGCAATCTTTTCCACCAGCCAACTCTCAACATCGACAAACGCATCATCGAGTAACTTTTGTGATATCTGTGGTTGAGCATATAACTCGTAAGTCGTGATAGAAATCTTTTGGATTTTAGGCGTGTCCGTATCTTTTGCAAAATCATACTTAGATTTATTGCCACCGTCCTCATCATCTACTGTTTCACTGCTCCAACCTGCACCGGCACGGTCAAAATCTTCTATAATGTAATCCAATGTTTCAGTAGAGATTCTTTGACTGGAGCATATTTGTCGCATTGGGGACGAATCAGTTACGCGCTTGTTTATGCGTTTTACAATATGCGGAGTAACTAGATACCCTCCGATATCATTATCATCTCCACTGAGGGTTTTGTGTGATAAACCGCTTTCCATTCCCTTGCGGATATAATCAGAAAAATATTTATCACTTGTGCTAAAATCTGTATTTACTTCTGGACGTTGAGCTGCAGTTTCGATCAAGTCTAAACGCTCTTTGCAACTATCAATGGCATTATTTACCTTGCATAGCTGCTCAATCGTTGCAGAATCAGCACGCCCTTTGCTCTCAATTTCTTTTAATTTGCGATCATTTATTAATTTAAATTGCTCCCATGATGAAGCGAGTTCATTGATACGGTGAGCGATATCGGTAAGTGACATAATAGCCTCCTTTGAAAATAAAATTAGAATGGAAATAAGGTAATAGGAATGGCACCCATAGATGTTTCCCACAGTTGTACGAATATTGCAATATGGTACATAGTAAACGATGTCATTCCAGTGTCTGGGCACATAACTGTACGAACATTGTAGTTTGGGAGCAATTCCCTACCAGTGGGGTGTCATCCCAGTGCCCAGACACTGGGATCCAGCTTCTATGCAACTTAATTAAAAACGTTTGTTTTAGCGTAAGACAACTACCTTTAGCTCATCAGCTCAGTTATAAGCAAAATTTCTGGATTCCAGACTGGAATGACATCATCTGTTGTGCAATTTATCTTCAAAAATGAATATTCGTACAGTTATGTGCCCAGACACTGGCATGACATCATTTGTTTATCTGTTGAAAATGTGAATCGGAAAATAGCGTGGCACTTTGTACCACGCTTAGTGATGTAAGCTTAATCCAGTAATTAAATTAAGCGAGGTAAAACAAAAGACAACAACAATATATAATGTTCGTTTTTTTATGTCAAGCACTTTTTTTATCTGCTTCAAACTTTTTTTTATCTGCTTCGATTAGATAAGGGATTTCAATATTAATTCTGCACTACTTGCAGTTTTTGTAATGGGTCTGCCAATGACGATATAATCAGCTCCTAAATTTATTGCTTCTCTTGGTGTTGCTGTTCTTTTTTGGTCGTCATGACCTGGATCTATACGAATTCCTGGAGTAATAATTTTAAAGTCTTCACCGCATTCTCGGCGCACTTCTTGAGCTTCTAGTGCAGAACAGACTATTCCATGGAGTCCAATCTTTTTTGCAAGCTTTGCAAGCAAAATTACCTGTGATTTTACCTCTCTTGCTACTCCAAGCTCGTTTAAATCCTCATTGCTCATACTAGTTAGCACTGTCACTCCAATCAGCTTTATTTTTGTGCCTTGCACCACACTTAGCGCTTCTTCAAGCATTTTTGTTCCGCCACTGATGTGCAGAGTTAACATTTCAACACTTAGAACTTTTATTACTTCAACTGTTTTAGCCACAGTGCTCGGAATATCATACAATTTCAGATCTAAAAAAATTGGTACATTGCATTTTGCAACTTCTTGCACTCCAGAGAGACCATGAGCAGCAAAAAATTCTAACCCCAGCTTTACCATGCCAACTTTACCACGCAGAGCATTAGCTAGAGAAATAGCCTTATTTAAGTCTTGTGTATCCAGTGCGCATATTATTGGGTTCATTATCTTGCATAATTTTTTTTATAATAAAGCTAATTATTATGTTTTGCAAATACCTTCACTCTGATTACGTTCATAAGATTCTGTCAATAGTGAATTTGGCAATTTGATCGGGGTGGATGAGCGACTGTTATATCCAGAATCTTCCTCGGATCCATATCCAGGATCTCCTGCATGTAAAGGAACAGATGTTTCGTCTGGCGATGATGCATATACAAGATCTTCCAGCGAAGAAGAAGGCGTTTTGTCTGGCAAAAGCCGTGCAAATTCTTCTTGTAACGCAAACTTTAATATTTGAATCGTATTTAATATTGCTTTTCCATCATTATTTCTTATAGGTTCTTCTATATTGTCTGTTACGCATCTTATCAACAGTTGCACAAAATTCACTTGTTTTTCTTTCTCTTTCAAAAAATCTTCTATTTGACTGTCTCGTTCTAAAAGTGAATTTCTTAAACTTTTCACTTCGTTATTACAATCTTTTCTTATCCCATCTAACTCAAAAGATTGATTTTTAATTAAATCATCTGCTTTATATAGCTCTTCAAATTTCCTTTTTAATTCTTGAGATAAGTTTTTATTTTTCTGATTAATTTCTTTAAATTTACATTGTAATTCATCTAATTCTACACAAAGTTCTTCTTGTCTTTTATGTAATTCTTCTTTTTTTTCACATAATATATGTTTTTCCTTACACAATTTTTCTATTTCCTTACACAATTCCTCTTTTTCTTTAGATAATTTTTCTATTTCCTTATATAATTCTTCATTTTTTAATTCTGCATGTTTATTATTGTCTATTTTCCTTTTCAATTCCGTCATGCGTTTTTCTTTTTCAGCTAGATTACCTTCTTTTTCTTGTAACTGTTCACGTAAACGCGAGATTTTAAGATGCAATTCTTCTTCTCGTCCAACAAGCTTATCTATTTCCTCTTTTGTTTTGTCCAATTCATTGTCTATTTCAAACGTACGATTCTTTGCTGTTTCTAATCTTTTCTCTAAAGATTTTTTTTCTTCAAGAAGAGATTCTCTCTCAACTTCTGACTCATTTACTTTCTGATCCAATTTTTTTGCTCTCTTGTCTAAATTTTGCTTTTCTCGAGTTAATTCATGTTTTAATTTTTCCACTTCTTTGTTTGCAGCTTTTTCAGCTTCCTTTCCTAGAGTTATTTTATTTTCTAACTCTTGCTCTTTCTGAGCGAATTTACTTCTCTCAACCTCTATTTTTTTATTATTACTAATCATTTTATACGAAAGTGCAAGCACCAAAACAGATAATGCAGCTAAAGCAAGAATTAGAGGAAGAGGCACATTAGAAGTTACAGTAAGCGCTAAAGATGTAAGTAACGTAAGAGTAGCTAAGGAACTAGCTACAAAATAAAATGTGTTAGCTTTGTTAAACAAATTGCTCATTACTCCCCTCCCCTCATGAACAAAACTTCAGCAGTCTTGTATATATTTATTAAAATTCTCTTATCTGTGGAGGTCCCTGCACTTACGTCGTTAAGGTGTGATAGGAATTATTTGCTGCATCTCTAAAAAGCGATAAATTAGGGCTGCCGGTACTTGTATTAGGATTTTCGTGATTTAGTTGCTCTGAATTTTCTTTATTCTCATCCTCATCTTCCTTTTTAGGAGATAGAGATTTTCTAGAATATCTTCTTGGTGTGGATGTGCGAGGAGAAAGTGGTTTCGGGAAAGTTAGTCCATTAGCAAGCTTATTTTCACCTGTTCCTTCAAATTCTGATGAATGTTCACTACTTATATCTAGTTGATTATTTATACCTAACTTTTCATATATAGGTTGCATAAATTCATCAACTGCTTCTTGTTTACGGTCTGTATCTTGCATGTCTTGTTCTTCTAAATTAAAAAGTCCTTGCTCTACTCTTTCTTTCACTACACTGAGTACAGTAAATACTGTTTTCGTTACATATTCTCTCTTTTTTTCTTCAAATTTATTTACATTTTTCTTGTAATCATCCTTAACGTTTATTGATTGATTAACAAGTTCTTCCTCGTCTGCTTTTAAAGATAATAATTCCTTTTCCAGCTCCTCAATTTTAGATAAGTGCTTTTTCTCCTTTGTACTTAATTTGTCAACTTCATTTTTAAAACGAGTGTGCTCTTGACGCTCATAACTAACTTCACCTTCTAATCTTTTCTTTTCCCTTTCCAACTGGTATAACTTCTTCTCTAATTCTTTTATGTCGTTACTTAATTCTTTTTCTCTTTTCTTTAATTCCTCCTTCAGAGAGGAAGCTTCATCACTTTTTATTCTTAACTGCACTACTAATTCTTCTACTTCTTTTCTTAATTCTGTTTCTAATTGTATCTTTTCTTTTTCTAACATAGTTAATTGATGATTTAGAGAAGAAACCTTCTCTTTTAATTTACAAGGTAAGTCATTGTATTCATGTTCTAAGTTGCTCAGTTTGTTCTTCATCTCACATAATTCACCTTGTAAATTACCTTTTTTTTCATTTAGTTTCGTATTTTCATCACGTAACTCTTTAGTAAAATCAAGAGAATTTTTCTTTTCACATTCTAACTGACTTACTTTCTTATTCAATTTTTTTATTCTCTCATCTAAACCTTGCTTTTCTCGAGTTAATCTATTTAGTTGATTATTCAATTCCTCCACTTCTTTGCTTGCAGCTTCTTTAGCTTCTTTTTCTAGAGTTATTTTATTTTCTAACTCTTGTACCTTACTCTCAAATTGTTGTTTTACGCTTTCTAACTCTTGCTCTTTTTCAGCAAATTTATTTTTCTCAACCTCTATTTTCTTATTATTACTAATCATCTTGCATGAAAGTGCGAGTATCAAAGTAGATAGTATAGATAAACTCAAGGCAACAGGAAGAGCTACATTAAAGACTGCAACTGAAGACAAGAACTCAACATAAGGGGCAACAGCAAGTGTCCCAGATGCAAGCAATACCAAAGTAGCAAAAGCACCAGCTATAAGATATGGTGCATTGGCTTTATTATATAAATCCCCCATTATTATTCCCTCACAACTAAAGCATTATAATAGCATAAATGTCAAGGGAAGTAAAGCTATACAAATCAGTATAAGTCTATATTCACTATGTATTTCCCGTATTCAGTTTCAAGCTCAGACTGCATCCACTCTATCATTTCCGCATTGCAAACTGCTTGTAGGTCATTCTGCGCGGATTGATTCAATTTGTCCTCTCGTAGATCTGCTTTTATCACTAATTTCTTTATCAAATGCTTAACTGATACATTATTATCTGCTTTTATCTTTCTGATAATGTTTAATATCTGCACGCAATTGTCTCCCATTTCCTCTGAATATTTATCGTAGATAAGCTCTTCTAATTTTGGCCAATTACTTTGATTGTGTACAGAATTATAACTATACAACTGGTGGTATATCTCTTCTGTAATGTAAGGCAAAAAAGGTGCAAATAACCGCAAAATAACATTTAACACATACGCCAAGCTTTGTTTTGCACTTAAGGTTGCTTCACTGCTTCCGTACGCGCGTTTTTTTACTAATTCCAAGTAGTTATCACAAAAATCCTTCCAAAAAAATTCCTCTATTACGCCCAAAGCTTCGCAGTGTTCAAACTGTAATAGGTTATTCGTTGCTCTTTCTATAACTTTGTATAACTTAGACAATATCCACTTATCTATTGTCTCGTGAGCAGAATTTATGCTCATTACTTGATGCTTTTCCATGAACATGGAAACAAACTTGCTAGCGTTCCAAAGTTTTGTAACTAGGCGCTTGCCAATTTTAAATATATTTTCAGAGTAGACTGTATCAACTCCAAGCCTTGAGTTCGCTGCCCAATAGCGTACTACATCAGCTCCATAAGTTTCAAGTATTACATGAGGAGTGATGATGTTACCTTTTGATTTACTCATCTTTTTCTTATCATCGGCTAAACACCAACCGCTGATCATAATGTTTTTCCAAGGTAAAGAATCTGCATGATAATGTGCCTTTAAAATAGTATAAAAAGCCCAAGTTCTTATTATCTCATGGCTCTGGCTGCGCAGATCTGCAGGAAATATTGTATTATAGCGATGATTTGGTAAGCTAAACTCACTGTTTACTGCCAGTGCACTTAGTTGAGGAGTAATTGAACTTGTGGCCCAGGTATCCATTACATCTTGATCTGGGATAACCTCTTCTTTGCTATACCCTTTTGGCAAATCTTTGAGTGGATCTATAGGTAGGTCCTTTATCTCAGCTAGAATAATTTTACCTTCTTCTCCCTTACGTTTGGAATACCACGCTGGAAATGGCACACCAAAATAGCGCTGCCTTGAGATGCACCAGTCCCAATTTAGCCCTTCTATCCACACTTCCATGCGTTTACGCATATTGCTCGGATGCCAATTGCATTCTTTTACTTTATCTAATACTTGAGCTTTTTGCTCTAAGGTCTTGATAAACCATTGATAAGTAGGCAATATCTCAAGTGGTGCACCAGACCTTTCTGCGCACTTAACAGAATGAGAAATGCTAGTGCTTTCTATTAGTAACTCCTTCTCAGTTAGGATTTCGATCATCCTCTTTCTTGCTGCTGTAACTTTCAATCCATTGATTTCATTGTAGATTCCAGCGTCACGCGCTGGAATGACGCCGGGGTGTGGTGGAATGACGTCTTCTTTTGTCATCTGAGTAGCCCTTTCTCCTGTCATCCGAGTAGCCCCTATGGTGTCATCCCAGTGCCCAGACACTGGGATCCATTCTTCTATTTCCTGGATTCCAGTGCCACCTATGGTGTCATCCCAGTGCCCAGACACTGGGATCCATGCTCTTTCCTTCTGACCATGTGGTGGATGCAGGTTCATCCTCCCATCCTGATCGATGATAATTTTCATCGGCAGATTATGCTTTTGCTGCCAATATATGTCGAGCTCATCACCGAATGTACAACACATAACAAGCCCAGTGCCTTTATCTACTTTAACCTTATCATCAGCTATTATTGGAACTTTTTCCTTTGTTATTGGCGCTACGGCTGTTTTGCCAATCAGATGGGTATAGCGTGCATCCTCTGGGTGGCAAAAAACTGCAACGCATGCGGGAAGTAACTCAGGTCGCGTAGTTGCAATATTGATCTGCTCATTTTCGTGAGTAGAGAAAACTATCGTGTTTAAGGATGACTCAAAAACTTTATCTTCTATTTCTGCTTGCGCAATTGCGGTTTTATCAACCGGATCCCAAAGAATAGGTTGCATTTTTCTATATGCATACCCTTTATTATATAGATCGATAAACGACATTTGAGAAAGTGTCACAGTTTCCTTGCTGATCGTGTGATATTCCAAACTCCAGTCATAACTAATGCCGACCGATTTAAATAGTTCCTTAAATTCTTGCTTTGATTTTTCAATAACTTCATGGCACATCTCTATAAATTTTTCTCTGCCAACTTCTTTTGCACGGGTTTTATAGGTTTGTTCAACCAATCTTTCAGTGGGGAGCCCATTATCATCAAACCCAATTGGATAAAACACATCTTTTCCCAGCATGCGCTGAAACCTTGCAATAAAGTCTGTGTGGCAATAGCTAAATATATGGCCGATATGCAATTTACCCGATATTGTTGGTGGAGGTGTGTCTATAGTGAAAGTGTTATCCTTTTCACCATTCCATTTATAAACTTTACTACCTTCCCATAATATGTTGCATTTGTCTTCAACTTCTTTAAAGCCGTATTTTTCTTTTAACATAAATATTTCTCAATTTTAAACCTTAAGCTAGCAACGTCATACCGCGATTCATTCGCGGTATCTAAGCCGCTAACACGTAGAAAGATACTTAACCGTCATACCGCCGCGGTATCTCTTAGCATAGATCCCGCTAACAAGTAGCGGGATGACGAGGTTATCGTCATACCACCACGAACCGTCATACCGCGATTCATTCGCGGTATCTAAGCCGCTAACACGTAGCAGGATACTTAACCGTCATACCGCCGCGGTATCTCTTAGCATAGATCCCGCTAACAAGTAGCGGGATGACGAGGTTATCGTCATACCGCCACGAACCGTCATACCGCGATTCATTCGCGGTATCTCTTAGCATAGATCCCGCTAACAAGCAGCGGGATGACGATTGTCGATAAACCTAAATTACTTTAGCTATAGCACAATTAAGTAAATACGGCAATTTTACGCCAAAATTTTTTGTTTACGAACATAAATTTTCTATGCTATGATAAAAATATTACTTGACCTTAGGTTCTAAAGGTATTATGTAATGTTAATTATATATATTGAGGTTCGTTATGATAGGATTTGAAAGATTAGCAGGGATTTTGGGTGCTTTAGATAAGAATGGTCATAATCTGGATGCTACAAAAAAAGAAGAGCTGAGAGTTTTCCTTAAAGGAGTGTTGGAAGGTAAAGAGGAAGAAACTTCAGAAAACATAGTAAGTGCATTCAGAGAGAAACTAAAAACAGAAGCTAAAGATGAGCTTAAAGCTGATGATGCAATAAAAACTGAAGCTAAAGATGAACTTAAAGCTGATCAAGCAACAATAACGGCTGCAAAAGATGAACTGAAAACTGACCAAGCAACAATAACGGCTGCAAAAGCTGAACTCAAAGCTGATCAAGCAACAATAACGGCTGCAAAAGCTGAACTAAAAACCGAAAAGCTAAAAACTGAAGCTAAAAATGAACTATCAAATGAAATGCAAGAAAAAGTAAATAAACTTGAGCAGATAGAGAAGGAAAAAACAGACTTACAAACTCAATTGGGTGCAGCTAATACGCAAAAAACAGAATTAGAAAAACAATTAAGTAAGAAAGGCGAAGAATTAGAAGCTGAAAAGCTGAAAGCTGAGCAGGAAAAAACAGAATTACAAGCTAAATTTGATCAAGAAAAACAAGCACTAGAAGCTAAAAACAAAACAACTGAGCAACCAAAACAAGGCAATGGAGCACGGTACACCGCTACTGTTGGTATGGGTCTTGCTGCTGGACTGATAGCATTTACTGCACTTGAACGTACAGTTAGGTTAGAGATGTTAGTAATGATTGGTATAGCAGTAGCATCTGCACTCGTAGCTGGTAGTATTACATATGTAGCATTACCTAGTACTCAAGTAGATGGAGCGAAAGCACAAGAAGTAAATGAGAATGGGAAAAAGAAGTAACAAAGGCACTGGGCTGAAACCGTCATAAAGGAACCAGCGTCAGCTGCTTGGATGACAAGAAGAGGGCGCTGGGATGAAATCATTATAGAGTGAACCAGTGTCACACTACTAGGATGACATCCTGACAATCGTCATACCGCTACTTGTTAGCGGTATGACGATTAATTATTCTGCGCGGGATGACAAGAAAGGAGCAGCAGGATGACGCCTCACCATGTCATTTGAGTAGCGGACACTGGAATGGCTTTGTTGCGTCGCTAGCTATGATGGATTAAAGATAAAAAAGATGGAGAATATCAGTAGCTTATTATTCTGGTGTTTATAACAAGAACGGTCAGTGAATACCTAAATTTTAACAATCTCAATTATCACACACCATAATAAAACAGTCAACTTCACATGCTTAGGTTGCAAAATCCCAAAAAGCAGCCAGAATAGAATAAGCAAACATTTACGAATTAAATTTAGTGGATAATCACCAAATAAGGGTATTGATATCAACCATACTCTGCAGAATCGCAATATGGTATGACTACATGCTCTTCACTGATTTGATTAACATAATTAGCAGAGAGTTTTGTTTTGCAAAAGATGTCTACAGTAACATACTGCAATTATTTGGAATTGTAGGGCTAGGTGCAATTGTAAGGCCACTTGGTGCATTCATATTTGGTCACGTTGGTGACAGGTATGGAAGAAGGATAGCATTAATAATTACTATCTTGCTAATATCGATACCATCAAGTCTCATTGCATTTATTCCAAGTCACAATCAAGTAGGTATAATTTCTACTATATTGCTTCTTGCAATCCATGTGACACAAGGAATTGCACTTGGTGGTGAACAGGGAAGTTCTGTTTATCTTATAGAACATTTATCCAGTAGGAAAGAGAACTTAGGAATGTATTTTGGAATAATGGGCTGTGGTCGCTCCATTGGTGTCTTGCTTTCTGCGGTGATAGTAATTATCTGCAAAAAAACTACTGATTTTTGTACCTGGGGTTGGAGATTGCCATTTGTTTTCTCAGCTATTTTAGGATTAATTAGCGCGTATAGCATATACACATTGGGAGAAACTCCAGCATATGAAAAAAATCGAAAACAAAGAAATTTACCTGATTTGCCAATAATAGAGCTTATAAAGCGCCACAAGAGAGCTCTTATACTTGCTATTTTAATATCTGTACCTGTTAATGTTGCTGTCGGATTTACCATATTTCTTCGAACACTCGCAAAGGAAATAGCATCAGTGGATGTGTATGTAACGACATATATCAACGAAATTGTGCTCATTATAACCAGTGTATTAATGCCGATATCTTCAATAGCGTTTGGAATGTTGGCTGATAAAGTTGGAAAAGAGCGCACTGCAATCTTATTTATAGCAATTACAATGGCACTATGTTGTCCTGCGTTATCTATTGCATATTACTACAAAAATTACCTTATAATTATGCTTAGTGTAATGGCTCTTTCTATAATAGAAAGAGGTATAGTTCCCATAGGAATAGTTGCATCTGAACTCTTTCCCACCAATGTTAGATTTAGTGGTGTGAGCTTATCACGCAACNTTCTGCTTGTTGATCAGTGTGGTAGCAATATTGCAAATAAAACCGCAAGATAAAAAATGTGATTGGTCTTAGTTTTCTCTTATGTGATTTGATAGTGATCTCCACCGGAAAAGGGTTTCATCTAAGTAGCTGAAACCCTGACAACCGTCATCCTGCTGCTTGTTAGCGGGATCTAGAGATACCGTAACGGTATGACGTAGGACTGCTGTCATTCCAGTCTGGAATCCAGAAAAAAGGGGCTACTTGGATGACACCCTGACAACCGTCATCCCGCTGCTTGTTAGCGGGATCTATGTTAAGAGATACCGCGAATGAATCGCGGTATGA
>CABFOV010010136.1:6269-17145 GCA_902141375.1 Timema poppense
GTCGCAATGATTAGGTTTCATCTCTTGTGGGTGGCTGGTGAATTGAACTGGGCCTCGGATTCCAGCCCGGTGTTCTAATTTTACTAATTGGTTTCACAATCTCTTCAGGTGACCGCTGCAACCATCCTTGTTGTATAAGAATGTTTATATAAAGTAGAATCGGAGAATCTATTATATAGGAACACACACATCTTGAATTGTTGTTGGACATGTTGGATCGTGAGCTATTATTTGAAATGCTTATTAGTGGGTTTCATGGAAGGGAACGATTTTATTTTTCTTAGGAAAAGGGAGACAGGAGACAGTTTTAATTTTTGTCAAGAATACGATTTATTAGTGATGGTTCGCTACGTTTGGGAGTTTGGGCGGGGTAGAACTTTATTTTCTTGGAATAAAGAGTATTGTGCTGAAAGATTTTATTTTCTTAGAATTGTATATAATTGGGCACTATTCATTCTCCATGGGATCAAAGGCAATAGTTAGCACTTAATCTGGTCGTGAATTATTATTGACGCGTTTACCCAAAAGTTCAGGTGGCGGCAATAGACAAGGACACCCCGATTAGTGAACATTTATATGAATACTTATCTGAGTAACAGGTGAGAGAGTTCTGGTTAGGAAGGGATTCTTGGGATAAGATACTTATGTGAGAATAGGATTGCCTGGCTAACTTATACAGTAAAAGCAGGGCCTTTAAATTATATTGAGAAAAGGCAAAATAAAATTCTAAACATAGATAGTGATATTTTTTTTTGGACTATAGATAATACAAATATAGTCTTTAAATAATTTGTAAGGCATTTAAAAGTTTCCCCTTTGTTTTATTTTAAGTCCACATCTTGCTACACGTTCAATGTACGTGGGTATTCAAAAGGCTGGTAGTGCAACCAAATTCCCCTGTTTGCTTTCTTAAAATAATAGGGTATTGTAAGGAATGCTGAGGAAACGTTCGCTTGGAACGTTTAAACGAGCCTGTTGATGGAAGAGCTGTAGTGTTTGAAACTGCAGTTGATAGCACGGGGAAAATCAAGAGGAATTTAGCAAGAGAGCGACGTGATGAAATAACAAAAATACAATGTGAAAGTAAAGGAACACCGTCATCGCTGAGAAAGCTTGAGGCTTCAAAAACAATGATAGAATCCCAACCAGAGCCAAGTCAACTACCAAAGTTATCCGTTCTATGAACTGCGAAACATCAGGCTTTAATGAAGAAACTATTACATTCAGACCCAATTTTGGCAATTTTTAAAGCAAAAAAGACACAAGACAAATAACTATACACGATATTGGAATTGATAATTTTTTGTTCATTATTGGTCAGTTTATCAAATGCAGACCTACAGAAAGTATTGGATGAAGGAAGATTCGAAACTTTCAGTAGATGCAACTGGCTCAATCGTAAACAGATTAAATCGAGTGGGCAATGGGAATATTTCTTTATGTAGGAGTAGCAAACGTAACCAGCGGCGATGAGGGAACAATTCCAATTTTTCAGATGCTTTCTGAAAGACCTTCAACTAGTGCCATCACTTTTGGTTGAATGAATGGATCAAATCTGGTGCACCAATAACAAAAAGAGTGGTATGTGATTTTT
Organism: Timema poppense; assembly: GCA_902141375.1. Taxonomy (NCBI): domain Eukaryota; kingdom Metazoa; phylum Arthropoda; class Insecta; order Phasmatodea; family Timematidae; genus Timema; species Timema poppense. The sequence continues at coordinate 7,864 of CABFOV010010136.1, forward strand.
CATTGGCACTGTTAGGCGCAGTATGTAGGGCTTGGCACTGTTAGGCGCAGTATGTAGGGCTTTCGCGGGATCATCTGGTTTGAAAGATTACATTGAAAATTGTTTGTCATTGTTAGTGGGAAATGAAAAAATATACAAACCTATATGTTTTGTTCGAGTAGATGTTGCTCCATGTGATTAATGGCTCCCTGTCGCAAGCACATGAATCTATTTTGGTGTCGCAAACCTTTCACCAGCAATGGGTTTTGCCTGATGATTCAAAACTGGCGTTTGTTTGGTGGCTTGGTAAGACAAGTCGAAACAGGAATAGATCGTGACCTTGAAACTGTGAGCTAGTACAAGGGGTCATTGACACTGTTCATGCTTGTTACCAGTTTGGTATCTCGACAAGTCGCGACTCGTATCTGGTTATCCTACGTGTTGGGATAATGTAAGGGACAAACAGGTTTTGCTAGAATAAAACATGATATTAGAAACATATATTTTATACATTAAAGTTTTCACAGACATAATATTTACTATAGACTTTTAAAGTAATGACGTTCTTATATGTGTTAGTATAATTGTTTTTATTTTACAATCAAACATTTAATAGTCCAAGCCGATGACTGGACGTGTATAGTAGGTAGCACTGATAAGATCCAGGTTTCTGATGTGTGTTTCCACCGTAGGCTGTTCGAGGTCGATGACATCCACTGTTTCTGGTTCACATAAATCCAATACGAGTGTGTTGATCAAATCGTTGCAATATCATGCGCCAGGTGTAGACCACATATTTCGTCTGTCGACAGTGACGTCGATGAGGTCCCACACCTCATAAAGACGCACACAGCTAGGTGCCAGATAGGAGACCCATTTGAGCCCGGAATATTGTTTCTCGCTTATGACGACCATACGGTCAACACACATGGGTCTCGGAGAGATTTCATGACTAATCAGACTAATCTTCTGAGGAGGTTGCGTGTTACTGAAAAACTTTGATATGGCCGACTTGTAGTTGCCCAGTTCTTGCCACTCTGTACTGTTAAATACCGCTCAATTTCTTCCAATTTTTCTAACTGGACATAGGGCGTAAATTGGTTCATGACACTTACGCCAACATTGACTCGTTTGACGTTTACTTCGTCTAACGAAAACGAGGTGTTCAAAATACTGGCAAGGGTGAGCAACTTCGCCATATTTGCGTTTTGGGTGCAAATGTCTTGACCTTCCCTGATGATTGATCACTTCAACGCCTGTCATGATTAGGGCCAGCACGGTGTCGGGACGCCACTTTTATAGCCGCTAAGGGGAAGAAAAGACGCACTCATATTGGGCATTGGGCGCAGCATCTTGAGAGGCGGCAGGACACAAGCGTCTTGAAAAATGTGTTGTGATATCTCAGCAACTCAAAGTCGTTGACTGTGTGAGTGGTGGATAAGAATAGGATTAGAAATGTTTCATTGAAATGTTCTGGGCACGATAAAATACGTACATTAGACAGTAATGGCCACAAACGTCTTAGGTTATACTTTTAAAGATGTATCGTGTTATAAGAGGTATGGGAAATGTTTTTGTGTATAAATGCTAGATGTGACATTATACTAAGTGGAAAACCATAGCTCTCAAAGTATCCTCCCACGCAATTCTTGTCGATAAAGATGGTGACCCGATGCGACTCAGGCCTGGTGTGTGGATCCATGTTGATAACGAGAATTGCAGGTCACGCTATTGTTACGGATAGTTGATCAGAAGGTAAAAGAACCGATCGTACAGAATAGAACCACGGGTTTGTTTTCAGCACACGTATTATTGTGTGTCTATCTTAAATCATTCAATTTTGAAGTCCCCAAACGATGCAGACCAAGCAGAAATTCCAAACAGAACTATGTGCCATGTACATGGTGTGGCCAAATTTAAGTGTTTTTAAAGATGAACAACTTTTGTCGTACAGATATACGATGGGTGTAGATGTGAATTGGGCTAAAAACTTTTTCTTTTCTGCCTCCTTGACGTAGACGGTTTCTACAACACCCATTGTGGCACGGAAGATGAGGGATACGAGCAGGCTGTAATCTACATCACTGCTATCCCAGAGAATACCGTGCAGTTTATTGACGATATAGTTAGCTTGATTTATAGCAACAGGCGGAAAGATCCTTGATGGCGTAAGAAAGTTTTAACACCCAATGTTGAATTAATGTATTGCATACAGATAAAACACTCATTTCCTTGATGATAAACTCTATACTGTCATCGATGAAGCACTGGAAATCTACAATTACGTCAATGATAAAAAAACTGTGGGTGTTAGTGGAGGTAAGTCACTTAAACTAGCTCCCAAAATCAGTCATAACGTTTCTGTTCTTATAGATGGTGATGATTTTGTCAAATTCCCCGCACACGATACAGTTGACGGTTTAGGTGAAAGCCCTGAAAGCTCGATGCTCAGAGAACCATGTCTCGTCAAATTCCAACGCAATCTCATGTGCACGGACATATTAGGTGTGAGATCAAAAGCTATGAGATTACATCCCTTAGGGAAGGCTTCCTTTGTGATATCGCTATCTTCGTTCCCAAAATGGATACCCGTTGCTGAAAACAGTGTTTGGTAGGACATAATATAGTTGCGTTTCCTAAAATTGGGCTGTGATGGTCTCGACGGCCTTTGTTTCCCATCCACATACAACGAGAAAAGGTTCATGCCGTAGGTTTGGAAATTGAAAGAGTTCTTGATGGCGTTTCCATTGAACGTGGCGTTCTATACAAATACCACGATACATCGTTCAGGTAACTGTCCGGTGAATATGTTGTCTAAATGTTACCCTTGCACATACGTAGAAATAGTGAGTATTTTTACTTCGACGCGGGTAATGAGATACTTTGCGGGACTGATATTTAATTTTTTGGCATGTGCTGACAGTATATAAAGAGCAACTTTGACACGTCACACTAGAATACAGCCTTCAACGATGTGAAACTTAAAATGCAGGATTTCAGGGAAGGCCATTAGACTAAATTTTTTTCAGGAACGATCCAACCTGACAGTAAATTCGGTACCGTTCTAAAAGTAGCTATTTTGACTAAACATATCACCGTGGAGACACCCAAAAAGATCCACCGTCTTACTTATTGTAGTGAGACTGAAGCGAACCTCAGATCCCTTGTTGCCAGCGTTAACCTCCCCAAAAGTTCCGGGTCTGTCAGAGAACATCAAGTAAAATGTGTTATTTTGGGATAACTGTTGTAACTAAGCAGCGTCTCAATATACGATCTATAAGCATACGTGTTGCTGTGGTAGTGAGGCTAGTTAAGGGTTTAAAAACACATCCACTTGTGTGACTATTGAATACAACCAGATATTGACGGGATATATTTGATTCACCTCACTGAAAAGGCCACCATCGGGTTTCATGATAGCCACCCTGATAGAGAGCATGGACTGTGAAAGATCGATATAAAACTCGCCTTGACCGGTAACGGTAAATTCTATGGAGGAATCATCGTTGAAGGAAAAGACAGGTTTGTACTGAATCAATTTTATACTTTGAAGACTAGTTTACGTGGGCGGGGTGGAAAATAAATCGAGTTCACTGCTGGCACAGTCGCATGACTGGGAGTGTAGAAAATATATTTCAACTGAAAATATATACAGCTTCTTTCTTCTTCTTGGTGACCTTTTTACTTCGGGAAATGACCGAAGTGATGTAGGTCTTTCCTAAGACACCCTTTTTAGCTTGAGCAAGACATCAGTGTGTCGATCTTCCGTTCCACCTTGAGTTTAAGGTTTTTTCCAGCCTCACCGACACGCTGGCATAGGGCCTCCTTGAAAGGACGACTTTGATTGGTGACGTTGGAAAGTGCATCGATACTCGTATGAATAACCTGTTTTCCAATGGATTTAGCAGTGCTTCTCAGAAACGTCATATTCCATTTATAGGGGACACCATGGTAGATCGAAGATATTTCTGTTCCAGCCTGGTTGACGTAGTATCTTTGGTAGGGACAGTTCATATTGTGCATAGTTGAAAATGAAGTTTCACGCACACTTTTCCAAACTCGAATGGTACAGGTTCAATAGTGTCTGTTCTTATATTGATTTCCAAGCTTTTAATTTCTCTTATAAGTACGGGCACGTAGTGAACGTAGTATAGATAAATGTATTATGCATGCAGTAGACATATTTGGTGTTGTTGATAGCAACGATACGTAAATAAAGTGCCAATATGTTACCCAAGGTCTGAGGAGCGACGATATCCCTGTAGATGTACATTTGCGAAAGCAAGAATAGGAGATTTTTGGTGGCATAGGTGACTTTTGGACTTTGAGAAGATTAGTCTTAGGCTTGAAACCAAGTTGTAGACTTAGTTGACTATATTGAGTGAGCAGTTGTATATTTGGTGAAGTAAAGACAATGTCCACTTTTTGTTAGGGTTTGTATACTTGAATAGAACTCCAAAATCCTCTTTAAACGCCTCTACATCGTTTAGAGCCTTGACAAAGTCATGAATAGTGCTATAATTTTCAGGTGGGATTTAAATCTTCAATATTTGTTCCGCGCCGTTATCGTCCACTTTATTGTACCATACAATAGTTTGGCCCTCGGGTACGGTGGTTAAAGAACAAGGATATTGGAATTAGGTGAGAGCGACTTCCCATTGTCCGTCGAGTGTAAGACGGTAGGGTAGTTGCGTGGTGAAATTCTCAAGGGCATAATTCGGGAAATATCCCATAGAGCTGTCGCTCGGCAAAGTGGAGGAAAGCACATCATTCATGGTAGGGTGCAGACGTAACTGGCAGGAATCCTAGAATATAACTTGAAGGGGTATCCTTTTCACTGCATTTACACTTTCTTTCTGGTTCCCTTACCCTTGACACGTAGTATTTTATCAAATTTAAGAGTTTCGGGAAGATGTACACGTTGCAATTCTGGTTCGTAAAATGTCTTCACCACCTCCTCGCCGTCAAGATCGGTCAATCTGTAGACGATTGGTTGTGCAACACAACACTGCTGACATTGAAAATTTCTTCGCTCCAATTACTTATGTAGTACTTTTCAAACACCATTTTGGATTTGCTAATACGCACCGCGTTAATGAATTTGAGTTTTGGATTACTATCCAAATTTGGTCTCCACTTGATGTATAGATTATCTATGACTTGAAGCACATTGGTTTCTGAAACGTCTGCAGGTGCCATCTTGATACTGAAATATTTTGCTCCATTTTAAGCGCCGACCAGATCTTGGAGGGCGTCCACAGAGCAATACGTGTTATTTTTGGTAAAGTAACGCCACATGTTCCCTTTCAGAGCTCAATGGAATCGTTCCACGATGGTTACCATCGCGTCCTGATTATGGATGGTGTAGTTATACACGCATACTTATTGACAAATTTCGGGACTAGACGTGACATCAACTCTGTCCCTTTGTCCGTCTGTAAACTTTAAGGTTTAATGCCACTTTGTTTGAAAATGTCCTGAAAGGCGTCCATCACGATGCTCCTTGTGTTGGAGGGAAACGTCCTCTTCCAGGCCATCTTGCTGAAGACGTCGATGATGGTGAGAAAGTACACAGCATCGTCGTTGTATTTGCCGAGACTTCGTACATGGTTGAGATCGGATTGCCAGAGATCGTCAATGTTTGACACCACGTACTTGGTGTATGGAAACTTTTTTATCACAGGTTTGTGTAGGGTATAAGCGTCCTGCACACAAAGCCATTCTCGTACTTTTGCCAGATCTTTTTTCAACGCTTTTATGAGCGACGCCGCACCTGCAAACCCTGCAGGATGAGTAGGGTCTTAGTGGAGGTCGGCCCAACGGTCCATTAAGCTTGGAAAGGCAGCCACCGGTTTCCGTCCACTCTTTTCAATTTCTTCTTCTTAGGGTGTTGCGATTGTGTAAGTGGTAAGGGTAAGGGAGTAGGAACTCTAATCGGTGTCAAGTGTTCTGGGTTTACAATAAAATATTTTGGTACAATGTTTATTTGGAGTGCCGTGAGAAACTCTTGCCACCCCGAGGACTCACTGTGTCTTCTTGCTCTGACCAGATCGTTGAATATATCCACGGTATTGGATTCACGGAAAGGCGTATCATGAATACTCATTTCCTCGTTTGCGTCCCAAGAGATACCGCCTCGGTAAATAATATGTTCTAGTAAAAATTATTGTTTTTACGTGCCTGTACAGGTACATAATTGAATACAGCAGGGATGGGAAGTGCAGACACTTCAGGGGTAGGTGTGGTGGTATTTTAAGGTGGTGGTGGAGGGTGCTGATTAAAGTGCAAATAGTGATGTATCACTTGTTAGTATAAAGTCAATTTAGATTTGTCAAGTTTTGAAGCGAGGATTTTTTCATTTACTTGTCCAGCTTGGAAAACATTAAATTTGTAGCCGATGCCACTTGTTGGTGGTTTTGCTCGTAAAGGGGTAATTTTTCTGGGGATACCAATATAATATCTTTCCTGAGTTCCATTATCTACTGGTTGAATAAGGAACCAATGACACTGTTGATTAATGGGGCTAAAAGTAAGGGCAAGAACGCTCCTCCCTTCTGAACGAGTAGTCGTCTCTTCTTCTTATAGCACTCTCCTCGTTTGACCAGCTTGTGAGTACGTAACTTTGTCTTTTGTGCATTTTTCAACGTCATCTTCTCTTTTAAAGTATTGTAGGCACACTCGAAAACCGAGTCAATCAGTTTCTTGTCTGTTGTTTTCAGCAAGGCGACACGTTGCTGTGGGTTCATGCAATGCATCGCCCGCAACAGGGTGGCTTGCTTCAGCACTTTGGGACTCATGGTTATGAAATGATCTGAAATCGGGAAATGTCAGTGTTTTTATAGCTTCTGTGGGGTAAGTACACGTAGCAACCGACATTTGTGCGGGTACTATATCTGAACCATTCTGGTGTACCTTGCTTGAAATCTAACAATATATACCCGTGGGGAGTACTTGTATTGGATTATGAGCCACAGGTAACAAGGCCCCGGGACATCAAACAATATCAGATTATGAACCACTGGTAACAAGGTCCCGGGACATAAAACAATAGAATATTATGAATCACTGGTAACAAGGCCCCGGGACATCAAATAATGGAGTGTTATCAACCCCTGGTAACTAGGCCCCGGGACATCAAATAAGGGAGTATTATCAACCCCAGTAACTAGGCCCCGGGACATCAAATAATGGAGTATTATCAACCCCTGGTAAGTAGGCCCCGGGACATCAAACAATAGACGATTGTGAGCCAGTGGTAGCCAAACCCTGGGACATCAAACAATATCGGATTATTGGAAAATACCTAAAGAAATGCAGTACTCACGTGAAATTAGATTTTTTTAATCACTTTTAAGATTTGTATGTACTGTTTAGTGTTCAATTTACAACCAGTAATAAAAGTGAAACGCATATATTTTTATACATTCGTGAAGTTAATTGTAATATTCAGATAAGCAATAGGTTTAAAATCCAGACGCATTTTGATGCACCTAGCTATGAGTTCCTTTGACACTTTGAGTTGAAGAACAAAACTAACACAGTGAAATATTATCAAAGTGCCGGAAGGAAATACAGACAATATAAATGTCACAACTCAGCACTCAAGTAGTAAGACGTAGTGCTAAAAATAAACACTCTGGGATGAGTCATAGTAGAGATGGTTCAATCCTTCCTGTTCGGATAGTCCGTGATATTGGTAAGTACAGTAAAAGAAAGAAGTTTCAGGAAGTAGACATAACAAATTTACATTTGCATTGATCAATTTGGTGTCAGAAATAAAATAAAACACTAGAGTTAGTTTAATAAACCAAACAAATTTGAAATAACGACATTATGTACTATAAAAAGATATAAAATAGAAGTATCGGGGTATAAAACGAAAAGTACTTCTATAAGATTAAAAATGATGTAAATTTACAATTATTAAATATCTTATAGATTAAAAACTATATTTATTTAAGATCTTGTAACTACTTCATTGCATACACTTCATATGCATGTCTAGCTAGAATAAATTTAGTCCCCATACATTAACTATTTTACCTTAAAATAAGCACGCAAAATGGATAAAATAACAAGTTTGACTGCTTACACTTATTAAAATAACACAATAAATTCTTGATGGTCGAATTACCTTAATACAAACTAGGCAGTGGTGCATCAAATAATGTTTGTGGATTCCTTCACTCACCGACAGGATCCTCTATATCCAAGTCCTTCTTGAGACGGATGTTGGCAGGAACCGCCGCGTCAGTCAAATCGTCCAGATTCTACAGCAACATTACATTATGGTGTTACAAACCATTCATGAAGCACATAGAAAACAATCTTGATAGGGTGTGTGCGTGTGTGCGTGTATTTATACCTTAAATATTGTGCACTACGTCTTAGGCCTTTCGTCCACGGAGCTAGCTAAATAAGACTAAAAAGTGACACAAGTAAAACCTAAATTACCAACTAGTTGCTTGCTCGTTACCGATCACAGTTGAGTGACTCCATAGATGAAACATGAGCAGCAACCAGTTTGCGACCAGTTTGTGACTTCAATCACTAACCAGTCCGATTGCAGTTGAGTAGCTTCGTGGGTGGAAGGCCTTACTGTATGTCCGGACTGTCCGTATATTTACTCTAGCGTGATAGAGGCGTGGAAGATAAAATGTAGAGTAAATGTACCTGCATTTTCATGGAGGTAGGTTGGAAATTTCCTCACTAAACCAGACAGAGACTCGTTCACTGAACTCCTCCTCATCATCATCAAACCAGACAGACGCAGGCCATGTTATTAACTTTATACCTCAACATAATTACAGAACTTACTATAACATGTGTTATTGTATTTAAACTTCAAGTATTAAAATTATTATTCAATGAAGTTGCTATCACGGCCTCTATGTGTTATTTGTGGAGAGCACGTTGATATTAACAAGAGTGTCACGAACAAAAAACTGAAAACTTTTAAATAAGTTTGTGGGATTATTTTTTTTATTGAGTAGCAGATTCAAATTTAACATGGTGGTCATTTTAAAAAAAATCCTAATAAATGAGGAAATAATTTAGATTTAGACAAAGATAATCAATTTTGTAAGTGAATTTACAAATCAATATTTTCTTGCCCAGTGATAAAGATGAAGAACCTCTGTACTATTGGGTTGTGGTATTTTAGTCAACCGGGAAAATCTTACAACACCCCACTGTCAGCTGAAACAACTTTACAACAGGTCACAGTCAACTGGAACAACCTTACAACAGGTCACGGTCAACAGGAACAACCTAACAACAGGTCACAGTCAACTGGAACAACCT